>SDVV010002831.1:0-22284 GCA_016164225.1 Gammarus roeselii
AAGGGAATTGATAGTTTTTAATTATGAGTAAAAGTATGATGTTATTTTGATCAAGTTAGTAAGACTTGGCTGAAAGCACGATACTGGATACGTGGCAAAATTAGCCTGGCTCGGCATGACCAGAGAGGACTGAAGGGATGTGACGGTTGGTGTTGTTTGCGCATTTGGGCGATTGGTTCTGGATAATTAACAACGAGCCGGCATCGAGAGGTCTGGGCGAACGTGACGTCAGAGATGAACGTTCTAGAAGTTTATAGTTTTCGGCTAATTGGCAATTACAGTGTGACAAAGACGAGATCTCATTCGGAGGATCCTGAACGGATATTGTGGAACAAACGCTGGGCCAAACTTTATGACTGCCGCCAGCACATGTGCTATGCATCGTTACACAAGAGTAGCGTGTGTGAGAACACGGAATGCATAGCATGAGGTTGCTCGATGAGCACACACGGACATAATGAGCATACTTAGACATGAAGTATAATGAGAATGGCTCATGAAATGTTTGATTTACACGTGACTGCAATAATTGAATAAAATGTAGTTGTTACAGTAGTGAGGCGATAGTAAGACATTTGTAGTAGATAAAACATAGTACAGAATAGTAGGAAAGCTACAGTAGGGTGTTTGTGGTGAGGAAAGGCGACGCCACACATCCGACCACCTCCCAATAGTCATCAACTACCAACTTCGATCTCCAATCCTCAACAAGCCTTCTCACACTTTTCGTAACTACAAGAGAGCAGATTGGGACGGATACACAACATCGATTAAAATCACTCTATAAGACTTTGGCATCACCCAATACACCTCAATCGACACAGTCAAAAAACACTACAACACAGTTCTCAACCACACAGACAGACACGACATACCCACCGGGTTCTTCCGCGGCTTTAATCCAGCATTTTCGGCCAATATTAAGCGGAAAATTCAGCATCGAAACCGTCTCCGTAATTTACCCTCCACCAACAACCGAATCACTCAGATTCAAATCATTAACGCAAAAATTGATGCAGATATCCGGGAGCAACAGACGAACCTATGGCGGGACGTGCTTGCAAACACCAACTTCTAAACGTCATCATCAAAATTATGGAAACTCATTAGGAGCCTCAACAACACAAACACAAACCACATAGACACAGATGAGGCAATCTTTCCACCCAACACCGCCACCATACCATCACACCAAAACAAGCATACATACTTAGCAAACATTAGGCAAACACTTGTCACCTACCACACTCCCCAGACAACAGGAAGATACTCAAACAGCTACACAGATTGCACATTGATCCAAACATGGAAACTCCCTTCACACCAGCCATGACAATTGTTGCCATCCGCCTGACCAAAAATTTTTCAGCAGCGGGCCCAGACGACATAACATACATTCACCTTAAACATCTAGGGCCACACGCCATCGCGGACCGCACAGAAATCTCAAACTTTTCTGTACTACACAATACAATACCCAACAGCTGGAAAAAAACTAAAATCATCCCCATCCTGAAATCCAACAAAGTTCCTACAGATCCAGAATCATACAGACCCATTTCCCTCCTCCCAAACCCCTCGAAAATCTTGAAGTGCCTGGTTCCAAACAAAATTAATGCACACATCCCACTCTCCCCTACGCAACACGGTTTCAGGGCTCAACACTCCACCACAACGCTGCTCACCAACCTCACTCAGACCATCCATGAAGGCTTGAACGAAAATAAGCCAGCCAAACGAACATTGGTGTGCGCTATCGACATTAGTAAGGCCTTCGACACAGTTCCAAGACACGTGTAGAGGATAGAGTCTCTACATTTTGGTGTTAACATAAACTAGTAACCACTAATTTTGCTCATTGGTGCTCATTCAAATAGACCGAACTATGGGAGCCGATATATCTAAAATGTGAGTTTTATTTATAACAAGTTTAAACTATTCAGCTAGCGGCAACATCGAGTAAGCCTACGGCAAGGCCTCCAGAATCAAAATACTCATTCGATAGCCATTTTTGATGTGTGAGTGCCTGCAAGAAATACTAGGTAAGTTCTTTAGTGTATGTTAAAGTTTACTAGCAACTTCTTTTTTACCACGTAGGTGGCCTATAATATGTATATAAACATTTATAAAAAAAGGTTTGTATGGCTCGCGAAGTCGAGTTCCGCATTGCTCTCCCTCACGTCAGTGTCGCGCAGTTCACTTCCTGTAAATAATGTATTTTTTTAGGAATAAGGTATTATATTTAGGACCATTGTATTAACACCCATTGGAAATGTGTCGTAGATGCAGTTTTCCCTCTGACGGCGGAATCCCTCAGCACGTCAACTGCAGTTTTCCTTCTGGCGGCGGGAATCCCTCCGCACGTCAATTTGCCATCAAGCAGTGCGGGACTCCAGCTCAAAGTTCCCGGTGTATACTGCAACAAGGATTTTTTGCGCCACCAATCAGCGCCAAGAGCGGCAACAAGGATTGGACGCGAACAAATCAGCATATGGGAAGCGGCACAGGGATCTTGAAATGCTAAGTCCAGGATTAAAGGAGAGTTTTAAATTAGGAATTAAAAACAAATTATAGTAATGATTTTCTCCCATTACTTGCCTTAGTTAAAAATAGCAACATCTATACAGCTTGAAACGCATGGAAAAAAGTTTCGCATTAGAAAGGGCGAATAATTGGCACAGCCACATCAGCAGTCTACCCCGTCTGGCTGTAGCCAATCACGTGTCGGCAAGGCCAGAGGCTCAGGCCCAACCGCCAGGCTAACCCTGACTCAGCCTCCATCAGAGGCAGCAATAGGTTGTTCTCAAGGCTCACCACGGCGACAAGTCCTTGTCGCCTTTCCTGTCCTGAGCCAGAGGGACACGAACACCCAACCAATATGACAGGAGACTATACTATTTGTTGTTGTAATTATCACGTGGCGATAATATACTCGCCCCATTATGTTGGGTTGTGATTATATTCATCTAATTGGTCATTCAAAGTAATAAATCACCACTTGCACTGTCTTGATTTCTTATATGAAAATGTCTATTTGAATCTTTCTTTTGGTGCTACAATTTGAATTGCATTATATCAGATTTCACCAATAAACTAAATTTACGCATGAATTCTCTCGTAATTCCACCTCCTTGGCTTAATATCATTAAGCTCAAACCCTAAGATTCAGCCAGGTAATACCCTTAAAGGTTGATTAATTATTAATGAATCTACATAATACCTCAATAATTCATGAACTGGTCTTCCAGAAAACAGCACCAGGCTGAATATGATGTCGCCTGACTTGGTGATTAATGTAAATATGTAATATAAGTAGATAATACAGAAATATTTGAATGCGCCTTCAATTATTAGTGCTTTTTCCTACTTGTGTGCTAAGACAGCTGAACTTATTCCTGTAACTGCCTTAGTTTTGAATATCTACCTTCTAGCAGTCAAAGCCTGACTGCATTATATGTCAGCTAGGGAATACTTTCAGCATGTACATAATCCTTATGAACCCTGATTAATCTTTGAATTTCACTTACTCAAGATTTGCTATAATTCAATTGACAATATATGAATATTTAGATCAAATCAATAAAAAATCCCTGCAAGTCTTCTCATATCACATGCCGGTAAACCCACTCTGCGGAGGCGGTCCCTTCATTCTTTTATTGTAACAATTGACGCTGACTACTTTCACTAGACTGTTGAATATTAGCCTGGTTCCAAACTTCCAATTCACTTTCAACAAATTAGGTACCAAAATGTGGTACTAAGGCTTTAGGTAGGGGAACTTGAAGAAGTCATGAAAAAAGAGACCTTACTCCTTGTAACTAAAGGAATTCTTCTTCAGCTCTGAGCCCGGGGGCCCAATCAGGCTTCCCAGGGAACACCACCAGTGGGGGATGACAGAACCAAGAGTCAAAAGAAACGGTCCCTACCATGAACGCCACAACATGCCCTGGATCCAGCTATTGCGATCATCAAGACAGAAGGCGTCATTCTTGGATGCCAGGTTCAAGACAAAGCCGGAGCAGCCCGAACGATGCGTTTCCCGATCATTGTCTTCCAGTCCTGGCCCATCAAAATAAACCACCATAATTGGCTAAGCTTTTTTTCTCCACTGCCGATTTGTTTGATCTTGCGTTATAGCAACAGTTTTATTCCTTTGACCAATTCATGGGGGCAACTAAACTGCCTTATTATTTATGCCCTTCATATGCTTTTGTTGTCGTTACCTGAAGATCTTGTGCAAATATAAAAAGCCATTGCAGGCTGCGACACAATACTGAAAATATTTCTTAACACAGACATGCGCGATTTCATTATCAAACCAATACATAAGCAAAGGTATTTTGATGAAGAAAATACCGCTTAAATAGATATAACTATGTACAATAGTACAGAGGAACTGATAACTATAATACTAGTCAAATCTTCTTAACTGGTGACTACCACCATGGTAGTTACCATCAGCAAAACACGTACTCATAAACAAACTACTCAACACCCACATCCATCCAAAATATAAGAAGTGGCTTGCTAATTTCCTCTCCGGTAGACATGCACACACTCAGGTTAGTGTTCCCTGCACATACTGTTTACAACAACAAGCCTTCGCAAATCCGCAACTTCTTGAATGGTGTCCCACATGGATCCGTGCTATCCTCCTCCCTTTTCAATTCCTTTATGCACGACCTGCCCATTCCAACAGAACCCAAACCCACATTAGCTCATACGCGGACGACCTCACAATAATTATACAACACCACAAACACCTCCAGCAGTATCTGAACTCCTTGAAGTCTGGCTGCTAGACAACAGAATGAAGGGTTCGTAAGCGAGTCGTCTCTCACACTGTTGACTCCGGATAACAGTGAATACCGCATCCATTCCCATGTCACGCTCAACAACACCCCCGTTCACCACAGCCCCACTACAACCATCCTTGGAGTAACTTATGACACTGGGATGACATTTAAACCTCACATAGCCAACATTGGCACCAAAACCAGACTAGACTGAACGTGTCTCGGGTACTCACTACAACCTTCTACGGTCACTCCAAGGAATCAATTACTTCACTATATAAGCAATTCATCAGGCCCGTTATCTCCTATGCAAACACCGCTTGGTCCTCGTACCTTGCACCCACACATATTAACTCGCTGCAAAGAATAAAGTTCACGGCCTTGCGCATTGCAACGGGCTTCACACAGACTACTCCATTCCGCACTTGCATGAAGAAACCAAGGTCCTCCTTTTCAAGCATCATCTTGATATGAGAGGGACCCAATTCTTCAACAAGATTTCAGACCTGACACACCTCTGCCACAACCTACTTAACCCTCATCCAACCAACCGAAACCTACATAACACACCGGCAACACACTTCTGTTCCCTGTATGTAACTACTCCTGAACCTACAGATAACACATCTATGCACTAACAGATACACATACTCCACAGCTCTTGCATTAGATGAACACATGGTCAACACGATCTTGCAGAGCCACCCGCCTGGGGTGGACGTGGAAGATTTGGGGCTGCTCAGGCGTGACAGGGTCCACCTGTCGAGGCTGCAGTGTGGGCACCATACGGCTCTACAGCATACCAGCATAGACTGGGAAATGTCTCTTCTGATTTTTGCTTGTGGTGCCGAAGTTCACCCGATTCGGCCGAGCACGTCATGACGTCATGCCCAACCATCGTACCCGGCAGGCTCCACCATAATATCACGTCAATGCGTGATCAATGGGAGCGCTGCGTGACGGCATCAACTACCTCAGGAGTGCAGGCATAATATAGGGCCTGTCACCAGCTGTAGTACTCCATACACACACACGCATGTTGGTGGGTTCGCAGGCCTCGGGCTTTGCGCTGGTCGTGGCTCCTCCATCGCAGGGGAGTTGGGGTTGAGCAACGACAACAACCGAGGGCATTTTACCACTTCTGTAATCTCAATTCTCCTGGGACTTAGTGTTGAGTGTAATCACTCCCTTCTGATTTAGGAAAAAAATCTTTCATCTGACTGGAAGCCGAACGACCTAGCTTTAACGCTGGTGCTTGGCTAAGTCATATGCATCAAGTGTACTCACAAGTTCTCGCACCGCTGGTTGGAAGCCCAACAAACTGTTCATCCAGTCTCGGGGCTAAACCTACCAAGTAACTTGCATACTTATCACCTCACTGATAACTCCTAAAATACTTTTTTCCAAGCTCAAATTCAAGATGCATCTCGTAAAACCATATATATAATATAGGTGTCGTCTCATTTGTAGTTCCCGAAAATCTGAAACACAGAGACAGAAAAAAATGGAGAGCTTGAGGACCAGGGAACTCCTAGTTATTACCAATTCGAACAGGCAAATTTACACAAGTTCTCATCTTGAATTCCTTAGAGACACTAACAGATGTGCAAGGGTAAAGCCCTGTACTGGTTATTTTTAGCCCAGTATATATGCCATGTGAAACGGGCATGTATATTTAGGCTAATGTATTCCTGCAAATGGTAAAAAGAAAATCTTTTGCTTGAGATCCCATGTTGATATTATCAAAATGGGATCTCAAGGCTTACATAACTACACTATCTTCACTTGTATTATTATTCCATAATATCTTTATGAAAACTTTCATTGAAGGGATGCTGGCACATCATTCTCGGCTTCAGAATTTTAATAAGTTTTGTGGTCACCACGAAAAACACAGTTCTAAATAATATGGAGAGACACGCCGCACCACAATCGCCATACTACAATTACTGTTCTATGTTTCTCTCTACTACAAATGTCTATCTATTCCCACTGCTGTTATACAATATTTTAATTCATGTATAACTCTGAAATATTCAGTAAGCCATGCTAATACGTAATATGTCTATGTGTGCTAATCAAGCAGCCTCATGCTATGCATTCCAAGTTATCCACACACGGTACTCTTGTGTAAAAAGTTATAGCACTTGTGCGGGCGAGCAGTCACAAATATAGTTTTAGGCCCATCGTTTATTTCACAATATCCGGTCGGAATCATCCGAAAGAGATCTTGTCCATGTAATGCTGTAATAACCCATTAGTCGAAAATGAAAATATCTACACCTGCCATATGTGGACCTTTCCAGAATCTCTCGATGCCGGCTTGTTGTTGATTGTCCAGAGCCAATTGCAAAGCATAGCAGCCTACTATTACCGCACTAGACTTTCGTACCGTTTCGAGTCAGCCACACATAACATTTTGAGCCTATGCATCATTCATTCAAGCAAGCCCTAATACTAAATTAGGAATAACATCATACTTTATTCTTTATTAAAAATTATCAACTATATTAACAAAGTTCAAACATTATCAGTGTTATTATTTCTACATCATACTGTTCATTCTTCTAATAATATCTAGAATTATCAAATCTAAAGTCACGCGTACAGTTGCCACAACGTTCACTTGCATTCAACTCTGCCTCAAGAAACTTAATTAACCTCCAATGTCCATTGTCCTCCAACAATGTCCATCGGTTGGTCCAAACTTCTCAACCCTAGTTTTAAGTTAATATTAAATTCACCTAAGTAGCAAATGTTATCTGCAGAACAGCTCACGCTGACGAAGACTTGGTACGTATCATCTGTGTATTCTGATATTTCTGTTTTTTTTTTGTCAACATGTCATTATTCCTTAATAAATTTTGAATCCTCTTAAGTCCTCTAAATCCTCCATAGCATTGCCACAAATCATTAGGCATAATTATTGCGTGAATATTTTTGCATCGACTGTCAGTTATATTCCTAGACTCTCTGTACTGCGCTGCACCATACGTCTAGATGGGTTCGAGCATTCATGCTGCCGCCAGTACGACAACTTTTACTGCTGTATCCTGTCAAATATCACATGCATCGGCCCAACACAGGCTCAGTATCGCATCCATATTGTACCTCTATGATTGCACTACCAGCCGTCTGTGCTACACGCCCTTCGCACCTCTCGTGGCCGTCTCTACCGCTGGAGGGTGCACAACTCCTCCACTCTGGAGCAAGCGATAATTTTTGACTTAGTCCAGTCAGAGGTCATCTCAACCACAAGAGGTCGGCACTCATGCCGACCTCCACCATCCTCTGCGTGTCCTGAAAGGCAAGCCGCAGCATGCGTCAACTTTGGATTTATCAGATTCAGCGTGCCAGAACCCTATGCTAATGAAGCTATCCAAGTGCGTCGGACTGATCCAGAGCGGCCGCTCACCGCTCTCTAACAATCAGCACTCACCGCTCTCAACAATCAGCGCTCGTAGCTCTCAAACAATCAGCACTCGCAGCTCTCAACCATCAGCGATCACCGTTCTCAACAATCAGCGATCACCGCTCTCAACAATCAGCGATCACCGCTCTCAACAATCAGCGATCACCGCTCTCAACAATCAGCGATCACCGCTCTCAACAATCAGCGATCACCACTCTCAACAATCAGCGATCACCACTCTCAACAATCAGCGATCACCGTTCTCAACCATCAGCGATCACCGTTCTCAACAATCAGCGATCACCGCTCTCAACAATCAGCGATCACCACTCGATATCTTCAAAACCTCAGTACAAACGCACTCCGATCAATCAAGCCTCACCAACATCTCGACGCGCTGTGCTATTTCAGTGCGCTGTTTGTGTAGACCGCGTGTAACATTGTCAGAAGTTTGTTCATCCCAGAGCGAGGACCTTCTCCACCCGGTGGTCCCAGCGTCGCGCACTAATTACGTCACTTCCGTGAGTCCGCGTGTCGGGGTTCTTTTTTATTCATTTTTCATTACCGCAAAGTTATGTTCAGTTTAATCTCATATCCGCGATGTTGTGCTCAGTTCATTTCTCACTACCACGATGCTAATTCATGTTTCTCATTACCGACATGCTAATTTATGTTTATTCATTACCGCAATGTTAATTCATGCTTCTTATTGCCGCCATGTTAATTGAGACTTGGGGGGTGAGAGCAGAGAAGAGAAGAAGGTTGAATGTTTTCGAGAAGAAATGTTTGTAGAGCATGGCTGGAGTGTCACTGAGAGACAGGTACACTAACGTTGTGGTTCGAATCAGAACGGGGATGGTGAAGACAGAACGGGGATGGTGAAGAAGTTGGAGGACCGAGTAGATTCGCGTGTTCTGAGATTCTTCGGGCACATGGTAAGGATGGATGGAGGGAGATTGGTAAAACAAATGATGAAGGCGGAGGCGAGGGCCCGTAGGCCTTGAGGTAGACCAAAGTTTGAGTGGATGAATGGTGTGAAGCAGACGTTAGGAAGGAGAGGCTTGAAAGTGAAGGTAGCGAAAAAGCGTGCGTGGTGAATGGTTGTGAGTGGAGAATGGTTGATTTTTGACGCTGCTCTGATGTGCTTTTTCGCCATTGGCATTACGTTGTCGGGATAGTCGTGGGTGAGGGGCCCGGCCATCATGATGCGGATGGGGGTAAACAACGGATCCTCGGGCAGCACTCGTGACCCAGAGCGTGTGTTGAGGATGTGCCGGCCGGACCTATTAGCGCAGAAGGGCTAAGTCGTGTGAGTGTAAGCGTATAAGGTACGCCTTGCCGTCGGCCACCCTACTTTATGGAGGATTTAGCCTAGTGTCTGTATCTGTATATGTATCTGATGCGATGTCAATTCACGTTTCTCATAACCGTGATGTTAATTCAGATTTCTCATTACCGCGATGTTAATTCAGGTTTTTCATTACCGCGATGTTAATTCAGGTTTCTCATTACCGCGATGTTAATTTAGGTTTCTCATTACCGCGATGTGAATTTATATTTTATCATCACCGCAATGTTAATTTATGTTTTTATCATTGCCGCGATGATAAGTCCTTTCTTTTCTCATTGCCATTTATATCATTGCGTGATGTGCATTAACCAATTATTTATTCATTGCCACCACCTTATACTCGCGTCATATCATTATATTATGTACAGTCAGAATCATATTTGTGTGAATATATGTATTTATTTATATACTTTTAAATGTCACCTTCCTCCTTGCATGCATGCTCACACCCTCTCCCATACGGACCGAAAATATTGAGACACCCCTCGCTAAAACCCTTCTATCAATTAACGTAATGGAGTCCAAAAAACACAAAAATTAATGCATAGATAAGCGTATAATGTTTTTAATGCCGCGCCCTCGCGCGAAGCATAAATTGTTCGTTTAAATATTAACGGTGATCCATTCTTTATCCTGCACTCTCTTATCCTTAAAAGCCAGCGGTCAGCTGACGCACTGAACCGCGACTAGTGGTTGAGAGAGCTGCAGGAGATAAATTAGGTCGTTCGTCAATTTATAGTTAAGCAATCGCATTCAATTCATCAACGCATTTTTAATCGTAAGCCCTCATGGGCCAATTCAATCTTATCATTATTCAATCTAGCTATAATTTAATCCCCACAAGGGTACCGTGCCAACCCAAGGAATTGTGTTTTTTTTCTGAACGATGTATGTTTACAATATGGGTCTCTAGATTTTAAATCTGAATCACTTGTTCATTAAGATGATATACGTTCAAAGGATATTTTTGTGCGTAAAGCATATTAGTTCTCTGAATAAACAAATGTTGCATTGCCATTATGATTGAGGTCATCATATATGTACTAGCTGAACGGAGAGTGGTAACTGTAACATACAGAGAAATGCGAACGCTGCGACCAAGGATGTGACTATCTAATTCAAAAATAATGATTGAGATGAACATGTCGTGCGTATTGTGTTATTAGGATTAATATAAAGTCTTTTGCGACCTCTACAGGACCGCATTTCATGAACACGGCATCCATTGCGTAGTGCGTATGTGCACAGTCATATCCTCGTTAGCGTGTGTGTTTTGTGTTCAACCTGCGTGACATATTTTTGTTATACAACTTTGCTCGTGTTAAAAGTGTGTTTCGATGATTAATCAGCCGTCCGGTAGTCAATGAATCCCTTTAATTCATAGCAATCTCACTGTCATAAACAATCCATATTCATTAAACTTGCAACGCGTTCTCGATTGCTATACCATCCATTTTGTCAATGTTATCCCATCCGTATTGTTGATGTAAACACTCCATTTATTGCCCATGTCACAATGTTCACTGTATTACTTACAATGTGTTGCTTATCTCTTACTCTAACATGTAAATGTCACTATCGAACGCCCATTTGGGGCTTATTGTGAACGATTGCGACAGAGACCAACCTGGTCAAGTTCTGTTCGTGTTAGCGTAATTTTATCGCGAGTAAGGTTGAGTCGACTTATATCCCAGCACTAGGCAATGCCTTCTATGTCGCCCAACCTATTGTCGAGCATTTTACGTGTTGACTTCCTAACCCTCATAGCGATCCATGTCACCAAGTCTATGTTTCCCTTTTCTTTCTAGTTTGGACATGCGTTTCTTTATACATATGCTGTGTGCAATCGATCACTCATCTCAAATTGCATATTCTCATGCATTTCGACTTTTATTTCTGATTTTATTATTGCTGTTGTTCTGTTACACGTTAGCAACGACCAATGCACTTCACCACCTTCTCATTTTATGTTCATTGGCAGTGAATAATTGCAATTTTTTGTCCCAATACCGCTGAACAATAATCAATGCCAGTCTCAACCAATAGATCACCGGCGATTATGTCTTAGGTTATTACATTCCCGAGCGAACTGTTGGCAAGGGGTTCTGTTATTTCTGGCAAAAATTGCATGCACCTAACCTCCTAGATCTTGTGACGTGTATGGGTATAGACTCATGTATGATGCAACTGGTACTCATGTTTCAATGTCACATTTATGCCATGTTACCGATGTATCGTTCTCAACTTCTTTGTACCGAACCGAAAGTGGCAAACACCTCTCGTTGAAAACGCATTCATTGATTTATTTATATCGGAAAATGGAGCCCCTCCAAAAAAAGAGCAATTATCCTGCGCCTCGCTTAGACTTTAAAGCCTAACGACCAGATGCGTACTAAACCGTGGCTAAATGTTCAGAGAGCAGCAGAGGTCAATTTACCGTTCGTAATTTTTCACACAAAATCATAAATAGTGCAACCGATCAACAAAACAATTTATTAAAATCAATCATTCAATCATCCTATTTTGTTAACTCATTCTTTACCAGTCAATTCATTGTCATCTTAATTAAACACATCAAGTATCAACAACTTATTATTCAATATATATTTATTTTATCCAGCAAATTTAATTGAAAACACTACTCCACTGACTGACTCCGAACATCAGCTCTGCCGTTCTGTATCTAGTGTCCTCTGTTTAATAGTATAAGCGGTAGCTTTTGTAGCTAGCGGTGCTGATCAGCTTGAGTTTTTAATCCGTATTTGAAACTTCGATGCATTCATATGATGAGGTTGTTGGATCTGGAATGATAGGCCGTTGTTCGAATTTTTTGTGTACCATAGGTGCTCATGAGATTGTTTCATCATGCTGAATCTAATTGTGGACCGCGTTCCGTGATTACGCTGATGGGGAAACCATAACAAGAAATCCAGGTGGATATAAAAACTGTACCTAGAGTCTTCACTCGAGTATCTTTGATGATTGAGATAAACATGTCGTGTGTATCTGCCAACGCGTGTGACGATCTATTATTGTCAAGAGTTAGATGTAGCTATCATTAGGAGGAAGCGGGTTAACCAGGTCGAGGGGAACCTGTGCAGATTTGCCGTCATCCGGAGAGATAGTCTGAGAGAGGGGGACAGCATTGTGTCTATCGATTTTTCCCTTACGGCTACTATTGCAGTCGACACACCAATGCTGATTGTCCTTTTACACGTGAGGCCCCACAAAACGTTGCCAGCATGCCCAATGTGTATTCTGCGCCACAGACTTGACCATACCTCACGTCATGATAGAGTGCTCGGAGTTCGCAGCCCACCGAGGTGCCCTGGCAGCTCATGTGCTGCCCTGAACCTGCCTTTCGAGCTGCCCACCCTACTCAGCACCGAGTTCCCAGCAGGAGATCTGCTGGTGTTCCTGAGCAAGTGCAACCTACTTCGCCGACTTTGAGCCCAAGATAGCTACCCTGCAGGATTGACAGGCCCCAAATGCCCGAAGAGGCTTGGCGCCAGGAACATACCAATAACATACCAAGTAAGCAACAAAACGTTGTATGACCATTCGTAGTGTTGCACGGCGCGGGAGTAAAGTTGTCTCAGTGTGTGAAGAATGCATGGTCTGCTTATGTTGTTGAACACTTGGCAATAAATCAGAGAGGAGTGTTCAGAAGCCATTGTTAGCAGGCCAGCAGCAGAGCTGCTGTATTCTCGGATGCAGCCCTCCATTACCATCCTCCGAACTGAGAGGAGACTAACAACTTTCCGGTGTTTTTGCCGGCTGTCAAAACCACCTCACGCTCAGAGAGAGTAACCAGAGGCTGCCATATGTCCGATACTTCCTTATCATTCAAAACCAGTGAAAGAGGAAAGAAGTGTTGAATAAGGTTTCATAGGATCTATATTGAAGTGATTGCATAAATATAGGGAATATTGATAGTATTGTTTAGGGTCGGAAGATGTGCACATTTTCCGCCCCTAAACAATACTGTCAATATTTCCTGTATTTATGTAATCACTTACATAAATATAGGGAATATCGACCACACTTCCACTCGAAGTGGGATCTTTGAATGGAGAAGCACAGAGAGGGATGTATTAGGAGTAGTTGTTTCAACTGTGCTCTATGGGGCTGAGAAGTAGGGGCGAAATATAACAAAAGAATGACTGTTTTCTCAAAGAAATGTTTGCGAGGCATGGGCGAAGTGACGCTGATGGAAAGAATGACGTTGCTCTAATTAGAACGGGTATGCTGAAAAAATTTGAGGACAGTAGATTCACGTGTTCTGGGGTGGTTTGGACACGTGGTGAGGATAGATAATGGGATATTGGTGAAGAGAATAATGAAGGCAGAAGTGGATGATTGTATGCCTTAAGGAAGATCGATGCTTGGGTGGATGGATGCAGGCTGGGCAAGATTAGGAACAATATGGTTGGGCCAGTACTTTTCTCGATAAAGCCTACTTGGAAAGGGCCCAAATTAATGTTTTGTTATTATTTTTTCCCTGGATTTTCCCTCAAACTTAATAATATTCAACAAAAAATAATTTTGTGCGGAACAATAGCCCCTTATTTAATGTAATTAAGCAGTTAAATACATTAAATAAGACTGCGCATTATGTCAAGTACTCCTACTTATATAAGGTAAAATAATGAATAGTTATACATTATGTTGAGTTGCACATACTAACAGATATCCTTTTCCCCATGTACCAATATGTAGTGGCAACTTCCAACACATGGGCGGTCATTCCTTAGATATCAGCGGGGCAGTGTCACTCGAGGAACACAAAACATCAAGTCAGAAACATACAAAAATTGAAAGCCCCTATAACAATAGCGCTATAAGATGCAAACCTGAATATTTGATTGAACGCTTAGTCTACAAAATCGACATAACTAGTATCAACCGATCCAATCTAGATCTCAAAGACAAAGCACTACCAATCCTCCTCATCTGTGACTGCATCTGCTAGTCCTTTTTTTCATTTTGACTACGGTGAATCTTCTGTACTTTGACGAGATTCCCAGCTTGTTCCTCAATTTTGTCCACACGATGCATAAAGCACTCCTGCTCTCAATCTAACAATCATCTCTACTTCAGTGTTGGCATTTTATTCAGCAAGAATTTGCAATGTTCATCACTTCCTGACACTCACTTCCTTCCTTCCTACCCAGGGTACACTAATACCACAGGGAAAACCGGATAAATTATCACCTGCTGCTAATTATGCTGCTAATTTTATTACAACGATTTTTACCTATGGCAGCCTCCGGATGATCGTTTGTTTGGTGTCACTGGTGCCACCAAAGCGACTAGTTTCATTATGCCATGATGTGCAGCGCACGGTTGTAAGAACCGAGGATGTCTCTCGAAAGAAAAAGTTCAGTTTTTTTAGGCTTCCTAAATCCGACGCCACGAAGAAACGGTGGCTGCTGGCTACAAACCGTCAGAATGCATTTAATTTAAACAACGCGCTAATGTGTTCGCTTCATATTGATGAGAGTTTCTTTGAAAAACGCATAAAAAAAACTTGCTTCCAGATTTGTACTGAAAGAATATTGGTGTCCTAAAATTCGATAATTGCAAAATGAAATTACACTGGATTTCGTCAAAAAATACCTTCTGATCTCCATAGATTTACCATTATCTCCATTGTCCGATGTAGAAAAAGTAAGACATCAAAGTATTTACACAAGAAACACACACGAAACGTAAACAAAGTTTCAGCTTATCGTTTCAGCTTTCTGAGAAAAAATGTTTTCTTACCTTTAAAAACTGCTTTGTTCTAATCAATTGGTTATCGTTTGCAAAAAAATTGTGACCAATATAAAATATTGGAGATCTGTTCTTCAAGATGATAGCTTGTTTATATATATATTAAATATAAATGAACTACTTGAATACCCAAAAATTTCGAGCCTAAAATGACTAGCCTGGATATGCTAATATTCGTTGTGTTACTCCAGTGACGTCACGAGCAGACAGGGCGGGGTCATGACGTCAGATCACTTGATTCTGACGTCACGTATTAAATTTTCCGTTTTACCCTGTAGTGTTAGTGTACCCTGTTCCTACCACTTTCTGAAAGTTTAGGCATAAACAAATACTTCCTCTATGACTTGTCTTGGACTTCTGGCTCTTCACTGGCAGTACTAAATCAGTAAGCCGGTAAGTGTTAAAAGTTAAATAGTACTAGACATGTAGGCTATGTTAGGCTGAAACAGAGGAGGGAGGCGCCCAACCTCCCCGCCACCAGACCGCCGTGTCCATGCCGTAGCTCGAACTCTCGACATGCAGCACCAGAAGCTGACACTGCAGTCGGACACGCTAACCACTCAGCCACAGCGACCTACCAAATTAATTATAAAAAAACACTAACGCTCGAAAGAATCAAGTGTTCAGCAGGTTGCTGAAGGTCATAGCACATTGATAGTCAGAACAGTACTGAATCCGGGTTTTTACTGCTACGGGGCTACATAGAGTAGCAAAATTGAACAAGATTAAACGTGTTGCTATAGCTAACTCTAATGACGTACAGGTGCCTTATAACTTGAAAGAGTGAGCAAGATAGAACGTGTTTCTAGCTCCATCGATGTAGCTTCATAAGGTGCGATGGAACATCAATTAAACACAGCGATTTTTAAGCTCTGAAATCTATAATTATATTATAATTGAATATCTTTTGCATATGAGTTTAAATAATGTGTTTATTTTACAATGTTTTTTTTGGGGGGGGTCTCATCACTCCTGATGATAGAGCATAATTGTAGGCCACAAACTTAATGACATAACACACTTATATGAAAACTTATCTTAAAATATTTGAAATAAAATTGAAAAAACCCTGAAAGGACCGAAAAGCATGTTTTTTTACATGTTTTTTTACATTTGTTCGTTTTTTTATCAAATAAAATGATTGCTCACTCCGTATGGATTGCATAAAGCATGCTTTAGGGAATAAAGACATCAGTGTGGAAGTAGCGAGAAAGCGTGCAATGGATAGGCGTGAGTTGAGAATGATTGAGAATTGATAAGTTTTGACTCGGCCCTGAATGCGCTTCCCACCCTTAACGTCTCGTTATAAAACGGGATGGGCGTGATTGGGGGAAGGCCCGAAAATTATGACGCTGTAGGGGAAAACAGTGGAAGCTGTCAGGCCCTGCTGCCGACACTGATCTCTGGCCACAGTCTCGACTCAAAGTGGGTGTTGCGGGGTTCTGTCCTGACCCTTTATCGCTAAAGGGCTAAGTTTTGGTGAGTGTGAGTGCATGATGTGAGTGTGAGTTGCGTCTTACCGGCGGCCACCCCGTCTGGGGCTTCGGCTTTGCGTGTGTACTTATGTCTGCACATTTTTCTTGATCCTGATAAATTCTTGAAATGAGATACCATGTTGTCGATCACTCTCTGTCTGGGGGCTCTGGCTTTGAGTCTTTTTCTTTTAAACTTGATCAATCTAAAAAAGAGGTGCTTGTCTCAGTGAAATACCCCTCACACTTTTCCTACAATTCTTCTCCCGCTTTCAGCAACATTTTTCTAAACTTTTTTTTTCACATTTCCCCATGTACCTTGTCATATACTTGCACGGAGAATTGGCACAAAATGGCACTTATCGGCTTCATGTTAGGCACTCGAACGTAAAAAATGTGATATTCCGCCTGTGATTATTGCACTCAGTAATGTTGAAAAAAAAATTGAGTTAACGCGAATATGCGGGTTTACCTCCTAAACGGCGACACGGGAAAAACAAGCAAACGATATTCCGCCTGGACTGAACGGTTAAAACATGAGCATGCGAAGCGGTTCATTTGCTAAACTTAAATCGAATTCGCATCTTATTTGTAATACTACATTTATAAGAATTTATGAACACAAAATTGTTTATGAACTTATCCAAAAATGCCGAAATTGCATATTCATCAGGTAACATTTCGGCGCTTCGAATTCTCCCCTACATTATTACTCACTAACCTCTTATATATGTGCTTACACTCATTCGGGGTGATGCCGGTGAACGTTGCCGCGTGGCCTTTAAACCCGAATGAGTTCAGCATGAGGCTAACGATTTTGAAGTGTCTGGTAACGCACATCAAGCTAAAAAAAACATAGGGCGAAACGCTTCTTAAGCAAGAGGTATTGCTAAACTAAATCTAGACAACTTGCTTGCATGAACACGCGGGCGGCCCGTTTTGAATACTCATAGATTTTTTTTTCATCATAACAATACTGAGAAGGTTTTAATGGATTAGAATTTTTATCTAAAACATATATAATTGAAACGACAAATGCAAGCTGTTTCAGCCGTGTGTGGTACATGCAATCAATCAACGTGGTGTGTTTTCGACACACGAACAAACGTCTGTAAGATCAGAGAAAACGGTTGCAAACGTCAGTTATCGCAGTCTGCCAGATGACTCGGTGGTGTGCGTGTTGTCGATATTGTGTCCGTAGTGCCGCCGTGGTGCCTCTCATTTTTAACCAATAATCGCTGCTTTTGTTTCTGTGTCGTGTATTAAAGTGCCTGCATCTTTGAATCAGTTTTCGCTGTTTCTTACACGTGTTGTAATTTTTTTTTGTGCCAGGAGTATTCATTGAGGAGTGTGTTGTTGAGTGTTCTCGAGCGCAGGTAGGCTAATGTTGCTGCTGCAACTTGCAGCAGTTCTTGTGTTATCGTCTGCAGCTACAGGCAGGCTGCTGGGTGTCGTCTGCTGAGACCGGCGCCACTGCACTCCGTGCCATGGCCGCGTGCGGCAGCTACGTATGCTCTTCTGCTGGTACCACACACCGTTGCTTCAACTCTTTCTACGCCATGCCATAATAATTTAGTTTGAAAAGTAAGTCTGGATATACGAATAGATAAGGTTACCGCAATGGCAACGTGTACTTTTTACCACGCAGGTGTCAGTATTTTACCCGAAGTCGACGATCAGTCATGGGCATTTTATTGGAACGTTGACAGGTTTTGTTATAGTGTGGTTCGTTTGTATGTATATGTTAAACTTAACACATCCTGATTGATGATGAGTATTGATAACCGTAGATAAGTTCACCGTAGTGGCCTTATGTGAATTGGATGTGCCCTAAGGGTTCTTAAACTCACATAACAAATATATTTTTTCTCAATGGCAGGTCAACACCATAACGATTTCAGGAAGCGAACACGGATAGTTGAAGCCAATAAAAATAACTATTCGTTTTTCATTTTATTTTGATCATTATACCTCTTTAGAATAAGCAAAAAAAATCAAACGGATTGATTAATTGTGATTTGTATGTAACTGCTATCTACATAATTATGGGAGTGTGACAGACAGTGCGGCACACCTCAGTTTAATTACTTTCCCTAGCCGGTGACCACTGACTTTCTGTCAATGGATTCCATCTGACATAACAAGTAATTAATTCGGTAAGATTCTCATAGATTGAGAGCCAAAAAAGTACTCACACAACTGTATAGTATTCCTACGAATTATTTAGCTTGTACTGCTATTTAATATTTACAATGCTTCGTATATGCCGGTCTGTTTATTGGTTAACGGGGTCGTGCGTAGACTTGTAGAGTAAAAGGGGATGTGAATAATTTCTCAGTTGTAGCAAGAGCGTAGCACTCCATGACAACAACATGCCGTTTCTGTTTGAGGACAATTGAGACATTTTACACTCACGGACCAAATGCACGTGAGCGTGAAAAACATAACCGAAATTACCTGTCTCCAAGATGTCCTGAGCTATTGCGAGAACATGAACGTGTTCATTTGTTGCATTGATGTACATTATTATATCTTACGATACATTACTCGATAAAGCTGCGCCCTGAACAGACACGAACGTACTCATGTGTTCCATAGAACTACCAAGTTTTTATCTGGAACCATGTACATCACTCGAATAACTATACATTGCATTTAAAGTGAATTTTAGAATTAATAAATACTTTCTAAAGAAAACCATGAGGCATCTCGTGAATAAACGTTTTTCCTTTCTTTTATTTCTTCTTATGAGTAAATGTTTCCCGCCGACTTCTGCTAGATGCTGTACGATACGGAATTTTCTGGGTAACCGTGGTGGTTATGGTGGGGTAGTTGTATGCCACGGGGTAGTCAATGAATAATTAATAGCACACGTTTACCCTTCGGGTTTGAACTACTTACCCTAGAATAAAACTTACGTTTGCATGCGGGTTAGAACAATTCATTTCCCATTCTCTAACTGAGGGTTTGCCGGAAGGCATATCCTGACCGATTGTTACCACACATCGTCTCATCGGGATGTCATGAAAGAGTTGATGAAGGGAACCCGATCTTAGTAGTGCATGGTGATACATTTTTCTGTATGGGTGGACGCCAGTTTAGCGAGGGAATCTGCACGATCGTATCCCCTAACTCCCGCGTAGCCCGAGATTCAGCGGAAATCGACATGGTAAAGAGGTCGTGTTGTATTATGTGTTGAGTGGGTGTGTGTAACGCGGGGTTTAAGCGGTCGTGTTGTATTATGTGTTGAGTGGGTGTGTGTAACGCGGGGTTTTAGGCTTAGTGAGGTCACTGAAACTCTGAGAAGATGACATATTTTAGGAAGCATTTTATTTCGATAATTGGGAGCTTAATTTGAGTGCGCGTATTTCTTTAGAGAAAACATAGGCTTTTTCGCTGAATTCGGTAGAAGAATGAAGGCCTGACAGCCTTGCCAGTGATGTCTGTTTTTTCCAAAAGATTGTCCACGCGCAGGGAAAATGGTGATCAGATATTAATTTTAACAGCAAAGAGGCGTTTATCAAAAATATTGGTGATGCAGTTGTTGGCTCCTTGTCTTGAAGTAGCAACGAAGCGAAAGTTTGTCTAGGCGAAGAGGGAGCGGAGCGGACGTTGATTGACTAACGTACGGAGTGTAACGGGTGCGCCAGTTGCAATGCGGACGTTGATTGACTAACGTACGGAGTGTAACGGGTGCGCCAGTTGCAATGCGGACGTTGATTGACTAACGTACGGAGTGTAACGGGTGTGCCAGTTGCAATGCGGACGTTGATTGACTAACGTCGTAGTGTAACGAGTGCGTTAGTTGCAATGCGCAATTCGTCGTTTGCGATCGTTAAAAGAGGTTCAAGATTCATGTTGGCTGCTGAATTGTAAACGATAGCTCCCTAACCAAGAGGTGAACGTAATACAACGAGACGTGAACGATCCGTACTCCATGCAGGTGTCCTGATCGGTACCCCATTTCAAGGATGTTACCGAGAAGATAAGTCCCGATGCCCTTGTGAAGAGTGTCTGCAGGGCTGTCATGTGAGGTCGTTTCAAGACCCACAAACCTGATGGAGTCTCCGTATACTACCGATGTGTAGTGCAGCGTCAGGGCTGGTCGCTTGGTTTTAGTTTTTGATGGCTAAAATTGGAAACCGTTTTAGGAAGGTCGTTTCCCAACACTTTTCGAGTTCACGTTGAATTATTAAATAGCAAAAGTGTTAGTATTCGGAAGTTGTACATCTATAGTGGAGAGAGCAGCGTGTCTTTGCGGGGAGGGTGTCTGCTAGCTCATAGATTTTTTATGGTGAAAAGAATGTTGCCTTTTTAAAGTCGAATTAATATGAAACCACATGTTCCCCTCGGACGATAGCCTGTCGAATGTCTGATTTTAGTCGTAAGATATCAGTTTGTGGAGTGGCACTTGCGGCCGCCGCATGGGACATTGTTGAGCTTTCCATGCATTTCGAGGTAGGCGACGAGACGTCCGTTAACCATTCTTCCTATCGTCTTACAGAAGACGTGAGTGAGTTAACCATTCTTCCTATCGTCTTACAGAAGACGTGAGTGAGTTAACCATTCTTTCTATCGTCTAACAGAAGACGTGAGTGAGTTAACCATTCTTTATATCGTCTAACAGAAGACGTGAGTGAGTTAACCATTCTTTCTATCGGCTAACAGTAGACGTGAGTGAGTTAACCATTCTTTCTATCGTCTTACAGAAGACGTTAGAGTTAACCATTATTTCTATCGTCTAACAGAAGACGTGAGTGAGTTAACCATTCTGTCTATCGTCTAACAGAAGACGTGAGTGAGCTAACCATTATTTCTATCGTCTTACAGAAGACGTTAGAGTTAGTCATTATTTCTATCGTCTAACAGAAGACGTGAGTGAGTTAACCATTCTGTCTATCGTCTAACAGAAGACGTGAGTGAGTCAACCATTCTTTCTATCGTCTAACAGAAGACGTGAGTAAGTTAACCATTCTTTCTATCGTCTAACAGAAGACGTGAGTGAGTTAACCATTCTTTCTATCGTCTTACAGGAGACGTGAGTGAGTTAACCATTCTGTATATCGTCTAACAGGAGACGTGAGGAGTTAACCATTCTTTCTATCGTCTAACAGAAGACGTGAGTGAGTTAACCATTCATTCTATCGTCTAACAGGAGACGTGAGCGAGGTAATCATACTCTCCATCGTCTTACAGAAGACGCGAGTGGGTTAACCATTCATTCTATCGTCTAACAAGAGACGTGAGTGAGTTAACCATTCGTTCTATCGTCTAACAGAAGACGTGAGTGAGGTAACCATTCCTTCTATCGTCTAACAGAAGACGTGAGTGAGTTGACCATTCTTTCTATTGTCTAACAGGAGACGTGAGTGAGTTAACTATTCTTTCTATCGTCTAACAGAAGACGTGAGTGAGTTAACCATTCTGTCTATCGTCTAACAGAAGACGTGAGTGAGTTAACCATTCTTTCTATCGTCT
>SDVV010002832.1:0-22284 GCA_016164225.1 Gammarus roeselii
AAACAGGCACTGCCAGTCTCTAGCGCGGCAGGTTGCGCGCTAGAGACTGGCAGGGCCGCTCAGGTCAAGTCCTGATTAGGCGTAGAAGGAAAAGTACATTATTTCATGCACAATTGGATGTGATTAAATAACATTTATGCTAAATATACAACATGACTGACATATTTCTCTCAGTCTCCTTAAACACTCATTTTATTAGTGATCAAAAACTTCATAACCAGCAAGTAACACGATAACTGGATTAGGATCACTTGCATTGATTAGACGATAGGATCCCTTGCAATGATTAGGCGGTAGAATCACTTGCATTGGTTAGGCGACAAGATCACTTGCATTGATTAGGCGACAAAATCACTTGCATTGATTAGGCGGTAGGATCACTTGCATTGATTAAGCGGATAATCTCACGAACCTCACTGCCCTTCCTTCGCTCGCTCGCTGCTATTGTGCCATAACTCACCATTTGTTTCATCACTTTTCCACAGAGCTGCTCGTTGACTCACCAGCGGCCCCAAACATTCAGGACACAACTGGGCCGTTCACAAGCGACTCGAACTTTGAAGATCAATTACCTCCGCTGCTCTCCAACCCTTCAACTACAAACTCTGATAGTGAGTAAGTAAAGTGTTGGTTTTACTTTACGTAGACAAATGCAGTGGTTTGTATATAAATAACCGCTGTCTCACAAGCAGTTGTAATAGATTTTGATGACACACACAGGAGCGCTCCGAGGGAAGGGTTCTCTTGCAGCATGCTTTTGATGATCGGGTGTATGGGCACTATTGCCCCACTGGCTCAATGTTGTGCGCACAATATACAGCAATTTTTAATTCGAATCAAGTATCTCCACAAAGCGCAACCCGCATTGCCGTAATGTAAATTGCGAGCTGAATCATTTCCCAATGATTGGCGAGGAGTGTGAATGTATTGGAGTGATATTGATTATTTTGGCCATCTGCCAATATTGAATATCAGTGGCCTTGAAGAAAAATTGAATTATGAACCAGTTTTCAGGCATTGACTTGATATTAGCGTTTATAAGATTTTTTTAGCTTTAGAACTTGATCATTACCAAGGAATGCGGATTGTGTGTTCACCGATTTCGAAAATTTGAACGGCATTGTTTTCTTTCATGTTTAGAACCTAGAAATCAAGTTTAAAGCGAAGAAGTCGAAAATATATATAAATATACAAACTCCCTAATGCTAAGTCAAATCTAATTTGAGTTAGTATTAGGTAGTTCAGATTTTCAGATTTTGAATCAGCGGGCTCGAGAAGTACGAATTTGGCGTACCAGACGTCTTTATCGGTTTTATTTTGAATAGTAGAATTCATAAAAGAAAGTGCATAAGTAGGAGCCTCTGAGACCGCCGCTATCCTCGCAATGAGAGGATACTATGCAGACCAGGTGCCAGGTACGGAATTGTGAGGACTCGAGGTATTTAGTGGAGCTTTGGATGGCAGTCTTTGTTCGTTTATAACCACCACAAAATAACTAGTCTGACTTGAGCTGTGGATAAATGTAACTTATACATAAATCTGAGACTATTGAATTTATCAATTTAGTCTTCAAATTATCTAATGGCTTCAACTGAAACTTTTTTATACACATTGTATACCAAACATTCGGAAGCCTTTCGCTGAGGTTAATGAATATAGTTTATTAAGTTACCTATCAGCATAGCAGGCGGCTTCTGGTTAGTCGGCTTGCTCATTGAACCGTTAGAAATTCTGACGAACTTTTCATGGAACGTGAATCTAATTTAATATCTACCTCCTGCCTTCATTTTCATACGCTATCAAACTCCAGGAATGAGGGGATGGGTTCGGTGTGTTGTTGATCTTGAAGTCGCGTCTCGCTGATGAACATGCTTGCCTTGCTATCGACAATGAACTCACATGCACTACACAGATTAACACATGCAAGGACACAGATTAACACATGCAAGGGCACAAATTAACACATGCAAGGGCACAGATTAACACATGCAAGGGCACAGATTAACACATGCAAGGGCACAGATTAACACATGCATGAGTGCAGATTAATGTTTTTCGACGTACAATATACGGATCAGTAATTGAAGGTCAAGTCTAACACCAAAAACATCTCATTAAGTGTATATGTATGCAACATAGTGATACAGTTTAAATTTAAAACCTATTTGACAGACTGTTTTTCAGAGCATGTTGAAGGTTTGTGAAGTCATGAAAAGGTTTTCTTCTAAGCGATGGTTTAATTCTAACTCACATTCCTTGATATGGGTAAACAACAGATGACGGCACAACCAGTCAACTTGAAGAGGTGATGGGTGAAAACCCGTTTGTCCAATGGTTCTCTTTTGTTTACAGGGTCACTAGGTTGCCTAATTCAATATAACAACAATAAATGTTTTGGCGGGACACTCGGGCTAAAATATTCCAGGCGTATTTCTCCCATACTTCTTCTGCGAAGTCAAACATTAATACGTGACACATTTTTCATAACACAGTACACTCCCATTTTCAGTAAATGCACGTAAAATTTCTGAAACCACCGAAAAATTGATAAGGTCGCTGAGTTGGGTTGGCCGGCTAATCAACCATTGCTAGCTGAGTTTAGACGATCTCACTATTTACTGCAACTGGTTCATTAGTGTTCTGTTTTATGTTTCATGTACAGCGTTACAGATTCCGATTTAGGACACTTTATAGTTCCTGGTCTTGATCTTGAATGCATATTGCACACAATTTCGTATCCCAAACAAGGGCGTCAGGGCGCATCTCACACTCATCTTATGCACTTATGCGTGGAATAAAAACGTAGTCTTTCAGCGTTAAAGGGACCAGTCATGACTCAGCAAAACACATGCACTCGGTTCAGGAGTGAGGTTCAAGGTCAGTGGCAGCAGCAGGGCTCGACAGAGTTTATTGGTTTACCCCTGCTGCTTCATAACTACCTAGCCGACCCCTACACACATAGTGGTCGGCCAGGTAATTTATTCACGCCAGGAAAGCACATCAGAGCCGCATCAAAACTCATTTATTCACGCCTATCCATTTTACTCCCTCCTGCTGCCTCCACACTAATGCCTCTCCTTCCTAACGCCTGCGTCACGTTATCCATCCTAACCATCAGCTCGCAACACCTCCGACCACATAAATCTACTCTGTCATCAAACTGACTCACTATCCCAGATCTAATTCATACTACGTCATTATTGATCATATTCCTCAGGGCCCATCCGGCCATGCATCTCACATTTTTTAGCTCGAATACATCCATCCCTCGATCTTCCGCTTTTTCCCTCCACGGCTCAGCCCGTAGAGCACAATTAAGACAACTTCTCACTCATACAATGATATCTTTGCTTCCATATCTAGCATCCAACAGTTTATTACACTCTTCAGTGCACCATCACTTAACACCATTTCTTCACTATAGATTTCAACTCTGTTTCCACTAGTTCCATTTCCTCACATGTGAGCCCAAGTACTTAAAACACTGGGCTTCCTCCAACAACTCTTCATTAAGGAGGGCACCGATTTTGCCAGCATTGTCGTTCCTCGAACATCTCATTTCAATAATTTTACCCACGTTAACTCGCAGTTTCTTCCTCTCACAAAATCCCAAACTCCGACACTAGCCTACTCAACTCCTCCCAATCTGCCACCAGTGCCGTATCGTGCTTCGAATTTAACCGCGATACGTTACACTCGCGCTCACTTCCATGACCACTCCATCAATGTAGATATTGAACCACCAGGAAAACGTAACGCAACCTTTCCTCAGTCTCATTTTATCAGGGGCCCAAACGCTCACCTGCCTCCTAATCTGACACATGCTTTGCTGCCAGCATAAAAGCTCTGAACCGTTTCAACACATTTCTATTCACTCCATACAAACGCGACAACCTTCACAACGCCTCTCTGTCGACCCTATAAGAGGCTTTTTCCCGATTCATGATGGCGCTGACCACATCTTTTTCCTTTGCAAGGTACTCCTCACAGTCTTGGATCACAGCAAAAATCTGATCGTCACACGCTCTACTACTTCTGAGGAATCACCGTTCATCGCCAATCGCACCATCCGTACTGTCTCTCCTGACTAGCATTTCTTGTACAACTTATAGACAACACACAAAAATATGATACCTCTTGAGTTGATGCGGCACTCAATCGGCACCACGCCCGACAATAAACTCAGATTCAGTAGCCACTCGTCAATTCACCCGACAATAAACTCAGATTCAGAAGCCACTCGTCACCACACCCGACAATAAACTCAGATTCAGTAGCCACTCGTCACCACACCCGACAATAAACTCAGATTCAGTAGCCACTCGTCACCACGCCGACAATAAACTCAGATTCAGTAGCCACTCGTCACCACGCCGACAATAAACTCAGATTCAGTAGCCACTCGTCATCACGCCCGACAGTAAACTCAGATTCAGAAGTCGCTCGGCACAACGCCCGCCAATAAACTCAGATTCAGTAGCCACTCGTCACCACGTCCGACAATAAACTCAGATTCAGTAGTCGCTCGGCACAACGCCCGCCAATAAACTCAGATTCAGTAACCACTCGGCACCACGCCCGACAATAAACTCCGATTCAGTAGCCACTTGGCACCACGCCGACAATGAACTGAGATTCAGTAACCACTCGTCACCACGTCCGACAATAAGCTCACATTCAGTAGTCGCTCGGCACAACGCCCGCCAATAAACTCAGATTCAGTAACCACTCGGCACCACGCCCAACAATAAACTCAGATTCAATAGCCACTCGGCATTACGCCGACAATGAACTCAGATTCAGTAGCCACTCGTCACCAAGCCCGACAATGAACTCAGATTAAGTAGTTGCTCGGCACAACGCTCGCCAATAAACTCAGATTCAGTAGCCACTCGTCACCACGCCGACAATAAACTCAGATTCAGTAGTCGCTCGGCACAATGACCTCCAAAAAACTCAGATTCAGTAGCCACTCGGCACCACGCCGACAATAAACTCAGATTCAGTTGACTCGGCACCACGCCCGACAATGAACTCAGATTCAGTAGCCACTCGGCACCACGCCGACAATAAACTCAGATTCAGTTGCCACTCGGCACCACGCCCGACAATGAACTCAGATTCAGTTGCCACTCGGCACCACGCCCGACAATGAACTCAGATTCAGTAGCCACACCAGCCACTCGACTACAGGTACTCCGCCCCTCTTCAGTCACTCAATCGCAACACCGTCCAACCTAGGAGCCTTCCTTGCTGTTATCACCTCTACCGCCCTCGAACCTTCTTCATTATAATGTCCGCAACAACTCTCGCCCCCAAAACCGGCATCTGTGTACCACCACCTACATCAACAATGTCAGCCGCTTTGAAATCCTCAACATTCAACAACACCTCAAAATACTCGGCTCATCTCTTCCGTTAATCATCAATCTCCAACAACAATCATACCCCAACTAGCGTCAGCGTCCCTTGCAGCTCGCCTCGCCACACGCCTCACCTCTTTCCTGTTCTCTCTATAGTTGCCATGGGCCACAACCGACCTCGCCTGCAACCACTCCTCAGAAGGTCTTATCTTGGTCAGTACCGCCAGTTTCACCTCGTCGTTTCAACACTTCCAACCCTTCCTCTTACACCCGCTCACACGGAGCACACCTCACACATTATCGCACCTCCCAACAACACCTCTCTGAACGTCTACCCTTCTTTCGAATCACATTGTTTCGAACACTTTACACACAAATACATACAGACCTGCGCGAATGAGAGACAAGCCTATGGCGGGGTGCGCTGCAAACACCAACTTTCGAAGATCGCCTTTAAATTTTGGCAGCTCATCAGAAACGTCAACAGCAAAACACAAACTATGTAGACACAATGGTCTCCGCATACAGCCCCACACCAGCACCATACCACCAGACAATCAACAAGCAGACTTACTCGACAATCACCATGCACCACCCAGATAATTGATACCACTAGCCTGACAAAAGATACTCGAGCTAATACATGAAAAAGGCGCAGATTTATCCAAACATTGACACGCCCATTACATCGACCGTGACCAAAGCCGCCATCAGCCAGAGGAAGTCCTCCACTGCACAGTGCTCTGGCGACGTATTGTGCAATCATCGTGAGCACATTAGTCCACACGCTGCCAGGGCTCATGACTTACATCTCTAACGATGCAATAAAACACACTACCGTAGCTAATACATGAAAATGTTGGAGACGTACCATTCTTGGAACCTAACCACACACAACAGAATTAATCCAATTTTGACCCATTGAATTTATTTCAAACCACTAGAGAAAATTTAGGAGGCTGGATCTGAATTAATTTAAGGCACATATCCCTCCTCGCCTACACAATACGATTTTGAAGATCGCAATGTACTCTAAGACATTAGCAAGTTTGCAGACGATACTGCGGTTGGAGGAAAAGTGTAAACTAAACTAGAATGTCAGCAGATCCAACTAGACTTGAACAAAATTGTTGATTATGCACATAAGTCCTCATAACCTCATGCACGAATATTAAATGTCCGGAAAGAAAATCATTCCTGTCACTGAAGAGAGAGATTTAGGAGTCATCATTAGTAACGACTTAAAAAGTAGCCAGCAATGTAACGAGGCTGCCAAGAGAAGCACCAAAATGCTAAGTATGATAGCCCGCACTATCTAGTACAAAAACCCATGCAGTATGCTCAAGCTATACAATGCATTTGTTAGACCGCATCTCGAGTTTTCCGCTCAATTCTGGTCTCCATACCTCAGAAAATACATTATTAAACTAGAGAAGGTTCAACGTAGAGCTACCGAACTCATCCCATCGCTGCGGAATAAATCGTACGAATACAGACTACGTGAACTCAATCTATATTCGCTGGAGAAACGTCGAGTCAGAGGCGACATGATCGAAGTGTGGAACATTATGAAGGGTAAGGAAAACGGCCACCGAGCGAGCCTTTTCACTCTAGATACAAATGGAGTGACTTGAACAGAACAACAGATTCACAATTGTTGGGAAACGTTTCTCACTCGACATCACGTACAATTTCTTCACGTATAGAGTTGTCGAAGAATGGAACAAACTTCCAGAATTGAAACAATCAAGTCGCGGCTCAATAAGTTCTACATAAATCACTGTACATGAAACTCTCCTAGACGTTCTTCTTCAAAACTAATCCTCCTGCTATCAAAAGGAAACCAAGTTTGGGACAGTAGTCCTGTAGTTGTCTTCCTACACATGTAAACGATCACTCTCACCATACGCCTCAAAATCACTATTCACGAAAGTCTGAATGAAAAGGAGCCTGCCAACGCACATCAGTAAGCCATTCGAAACTCTTCCATGACGCATTCTCAAAAACAAAATACTCAACACGCACAAACAACCAAATAATAAATGATTTGCTAATGTTAATTCTCACAGATTTGCGCACACCGTCTACCACAGCCAGCTATAACGAAAACGAAATTTTTCCTATGGTATCTCACATAACAAAGTACTATCCTCTTCCCTCCTCACACCTACCCACCCACACCGACTTACCCACATTAACAACACGACCTGCCCACACACCAACACTATTCCTCCCTCACAGTAATTATTAATCAAAAACGTGCGTTTTCGCAGCACCGTTACACAGATACAGATACAGAAACTAGGCCGAATCCCCCAGAAAAGGGACTGGGGGGGCGACTACAGGGCTCACATCAGAGCAGCGTTAAAATCAACCATTTACATCCATTCTCCCCTAACGCCTGTTCATTGCACGCTCTCTCACTACTTCCACATTCAAGTCTCTCCTTCCTAACGTCTGTTTCACACCATCCATCCACCCAAACTTCGCTCTACCTCTAGGCCTGCGACCAGTCGCCTACTCCTTCATCACCTTTTTTACCAATCTCCCTTCATCCATCCTCACCATGTGCCCGAAGCATCTCAGAAAACGCGAATCCACTCAGTCCTCCAACTTTTTCACCATCCCCGTTCTGATTCGAACAACGTCGTTAGTGAACATGTCTCTCAGCGACACTCCAGCTGCTCCTCAAACATTTCATCTCGCAAACATTCAACCTTCTTCTCTCCTCTGCTCTCACCCCATGTTTCATCCCCGTATAGCACAGTTGGGACAATAACACCTCGTACAGCCCTCTCATTGCTTCCATCCCCAACGTCCTGCAGCTCATTACACTCTTCAGTGCACCCAGCACTTTATACCCCTCCTTCACTTGCGACTTCATCTCAGTTTCCACGAGTTCAGTCTTCTCCACATGTGAGCTCAGATACCTAAAACATTGAACTTCTTCCAACAACTCTCCATTTAGGGGGACACTAATTCTGATCGCATCAACAGTCCTCGAACATCTCATTACTTTACTTCTACTACGTTCACTCAAAGCTTCCTCCTCTCACGCACTCTACCAAACTCAGATACTATCCTACATAGCATCTCCTCTGAATTCACCACCAGCGCCGTATCATCCGTAAATAGCAACTGGCTCCGCTGCCAACTTCGCCCGTTCGCTTCCAACAGCTATAAGCCATGACCCAGCACACTCGCGTTCACCTCATTAACCACTTCATCCAAGTAGAGATTGAACAGCCTAGGAGTCTCAGACCCACTTTCACTGTGAACCAATCACTCACCTCGCTTCCCACTCTGACACATGTTCGGCTGCTAACATAGAAATTGCACCGCTTTCAACAGCTTTCCGCTCACTTCATACAAACGCAACACCATACACAGCGCTTCCCTGTCAATCCTGTCGTATACCTTTTCCAAATCCATGAAGGCCCAGAACACATCCTTTCCCTATGCAAGGTACTTCTCACAGACCTGTCTCACAGCAAATATTTGATCGGCACACTTTCTACCACTCCTAAAGCCGCACTGTTCCTCTCCAATTGCGCAATCCGTACAATCTCTAATCCTTTTAATCAGCACACTCCCAAACAACTTACCGACCACACATAACAAACTGATATCTCATGAGTTGCATCATTCATATTTATCTCCTCTGCCCTTATACAGCGGAATAATGCAGGCATTGCGCCACTCAATCGGCACCACGCCCGTCACAAAACATATAATCAGTAGCCTCACCAAACATTCGACAATCGTTATTCCACGCTACACCGGCACTCAGTCGTACCGTCATCCAAACCAGGGGCTTTTCCTGCTTCCATCACATTCCTGCCTCCTGCACCTCTTCCATAGTAATGTCCGCAACAAGTCTCGCTCCAAAAACCGGCATCCGTGCACCACCACCCGCAGCAAAATTGTCAGCCTATATGCCATCCTCGAAATTCAACAATTCATCAAAATACTCGGCCCACCTTTTCCGTACACCACCACTTTCCGTCAACAACTGGCCGTTTTCATCTATCACCGCCTCCTCTTTTCTTGTCTCCCCCTTTATCATCCTCTTAACCTCTTTCCAGTACATCTTGTCGTTCTCCTCAAAATTCTGGCACAACCGTCTGCCCCACCTGTCATCAGCGTCCCTTTTGACTCTCCCCACCCCTCGCTTTACCTCTCTCCTCTTCTTTTTATAGTTGTCACATTAGCCACCACCGGTCGCGGCCTTGCCACCCCTCTTCAAAAGCTGTTCTTTTCTGCGCCACCGCCAGTTTGACCTCTTCGTTCCACTACTCGCAGCCCTTCCGTTTGCACCCGCCCACACAGCGCACACCACACACATTTCTCGAACATCTCAACAAGGCATCTCTGAACGTCTCCCATTCTTTATGCACATCTTGCAGTCCCTGCCTTCTCACGTAGTCATATTCCTCCTTAAACGCCCGCTGGAACTCCTCAGCTTTGCTTTACATATTTAGCTCACTCACTTTCACTACCTCTCTTCCTCCTCCCACTCCTTTGTTTCTCTTCCACCTATGCTTCACTTTTAATCTTCCTTTCACCAGCAGATGGTCAGACACTCCTCCACCCTCTCCTCTCAACACCCGCACATCCAACAGCCTCTTCACCACTCTCCTCGAAATCAGCACAAAATCCATCAACGATCTCTCCACCACTGCATCATGGGCCATCCTCACCCATGTGTACTTGTGGATATCTTGCTTCTTGAGCAGGCTGTTTCCGACGACCAGCTCCTGCTCCATGCCCAAACCTATAAGGTTTTCTCCACTGTCATTCCTACCAGGAAAGCCATACCTGTCTATCACATTATCCACTACTGCATCTCCAACTTGTGCATTAAGATCACCCAGTACAATTGGGGATGGAGGAATTATTATCCGTTTTATAGATCATTAACACTTTATTTTAGTATTTAGTATTTTTTAATTCGTGGGCTCTATTATTTATCTGTGTCCTTTTTTATGGTGATCTATTTTGTATTAATCATATAATTATGTATTGTTAGACGCCCACAGGGGCTCTGGGTGGTGAGCGACGACTTTGCGTTAGGTCTCGGGTGGAGCACGGAAGCGGCTACTGCTCATACTACGTAAAACCTACTCGGAATCTACGCTAAACCCTTCTCGGTATCTACGTTAAGCCTACTCGGTATCTACGTAAACCTACTCTGTATCTACGTTAAACCTACTCTGTTCTTACGTTAAACCTACTCTGTGTTTACGTTAAACCTACTCTGTATTTACGTTAAACCTACTCTGTATCTATGTTAAATCTACTCGGTATCTACAGTAAACCTACTCGGTATCTGCGTTAAGCCTACTCGGAACCTATGTTCAACCTACTCGGAATCTGCATTGAACCTACTTGTAATCTACGCTGCACCTACTATGCCACTCTTCAATTGCTCTACGGGGGAGTCTGCATTAACTTCGCGTTGAGACTCCGGTGGAGCAACTTTTACTACTACTACCCAGTACAACCACATTGAATTGACTTCCAAAACCCTCAATACACTCGCTCAGGTCAGTCCAGAAACATACCACATGGGTGGTAATGAATCAACTGCCACCCAACCCACAACATTAGTACAGACATTAACAATAACACAGTCCCCCCCCCCGCACCATCACCCGACGCCGCTCCACTGCTGAGCGGCCCCTCTCCTGTGCCTCCGGCGGCCTTGCCGCCGGCGGTGACTCCCCAACCCAGGGCGCGACCCATGTAGCTCTCAGTCAGCAGAGCCACCACCTCACCACCGCTTCCCGGGCAACCACAACCACCCCTAGCCAGTGGCGGACACTAAAACATATAACAGATGAATACAAACGGCATTAGTCAAAAAAAAAGTAGAACTAAAACACATCTTACACAAGCACCACATCCACATTGATTTACTCCAGGAAACAAAACTCAAACAAAAATCCAAAACACTAAAGTTTCCTGGCTACACAACACTCCGCCACGACCGTCCCAACAACGGTGGCGGTGGCAGACTCATTACACTTGTAAATAAAAACCTGCACTTCAATAACACAACCGCCTTCACTAGCTCACATCTCCCCCCCCCCCACCCGACAACACATTAGAACTACAATCACTACTTATACAAATCAACAAGAAACACAACAACATGTTCAACATATACATTCCACCAATTAGTTTATTCCACCACAATACACACCTCAACTAGACTTTCTCAACGCAACCACCAACACCTTCGCTGGCTCTCCTGGCTCACCTGTCTGAGCGGTGACCGGAGGGGCAGTGTTCTCGTTGATCAGATACACACTCATCACACTAAGCCACACAAACACTCCCCCTCGCAAGCCTTCCAACCCAAACACTCAACAGACCTCCCGGACGTCTCATTCTACTCTCTCGATCTTGCTCTAAATTGCCAATCTTGGGCCAATGACCGAATCACACATATTCAAACCCTAAACGCAGAAATAGATGCAAATATTTGTGAGCAACAGACGAACCTGTGGCGGGATGTGCTTGCAAACACTAACTTCCGAACCTCACCATCAAAATTATGGAATCTCATTAGAAGCATCAACAACAAAAACACAAACGACATGGACACAAATGAGGCAATTCTACCACCCAACACCCACACCATCCCATCAGACCAACAACGAGCGGACATACTCAACAAACACTACGCAAACCCCTGCCACCTACCACACCATCCACACAATAGGAGGATACTCAAACAGCCATACAAATTACAGATCGACCCAAACATTGAACCTCCTCTCGCACCAGCTATGACCATAGCCGCCATCCGCGAGACTAAATACTCGTCAGCAACGGGTCCAGACGGCATGTAATACTTTCACCTTAAACATCTAGGTCCTCACGCCATCGCGATCTTCACAGATATCTTTAACTTTTCCATACTACACAATACAATACCCTACACCTGGAAACAAGGGAAAATCTTACCCATCCTGAAACCTAACAAAGCTCCCATAGATCCAGCCTCATACAGCCCCATTTCTCTTCTCCCGAACCCCTCGAAAATCTTGGAGAGACTAGTTCTAAACAAAATTAATACCCACATTCCACTCTCCAAACGGTGTTAGGACATAACACTCGACCACCACTCTCCACACCAACCTCACCCAGACTAACCATGAAGGCCTGAATGAAAAAACGCTAGCCAAACGAACCCTGGTATGCGCTATCGACATTAGTAAGGCCTTCGACACAGTTCCAAGACACGTCCTCATAAACAAAATACTCAACACACAGATACATCCAAACCACAATAAATGGATTGCCAATTCCCTCTCAGGCAGACAAGCACACACTGTCTTTAATAACAAGCCATCCCGTAACCGCCACTTCCCCAATGGTGTCCCACAGGGCTCTGTCCTTTCCCCCTCCCTTTTCAAAGCCTTTATGCACGACCTGGCAAGTTCAACAGAACCCAACACCGATATATCAGCTCATATGCGGACGACCTCACAATAATCACACAACACCACAAACACGAGATCACCACTGCACACCTCCAGCAGTACATGGACTCTCTTGAAGTCTGACTGCTGGATAACAGACACGGGTATGGCATTCAAACCTCACACCAACAACATTGGCGTTAAAGTCATACCAAGACTGAATGTGTCCCGGGTGCTTACCACAACCACCTACGGTCACTACAAGGAATCGATTACAACACTATTTAAACTATTTTTTAGGCCCATCATCTCCTTCGCAAACATAGCCTGGTCCTCTGACCTTGCACCCACACATATTAATTCCTTCCAAAGGTTACAGAACACGGTCGCGGGCATTGCAACGGGCTGTGCACAGTCCACACTAATTTCCCACTTGCATGAGGACACCAAGGTCCTCCCCCTCAAACATCATCTTGATATAAGAAGGACTCATTTTTTAACAAGATTGTATTCCAGGCACATCCCTGTCACCACCTATTGAACCCCTGGCAAACCAACAGACACCTACACATCACCCCAGCGATACACTTCGGCCACCACAACACGACCATTCCTCGTCCTACAGACAACACATCTATGCACAAACAGATACACACACACTTCACAGCCCTTGCATTGGGCGAACACAAAGTTAACACAGTTCTGGGGGTCACGCGCCTGAGGTAGACGTGAAGGAGTTGGGGTTGCCCAGAGGTGACCGGGTCCACCTGTCGCAGCTGAAGTGCGAGCATCATACAGCCCTCCAGTCATACCAACATAGACTGGGGAATGTCCCTTCCGACCTTTGTCTACGATGCAGGGGCTTACCCGATACGGTCGAGCACGTCACGACGTCGTGCCCCGCCGTAGCACCCGGCCAACTCGACCACAATATCACGTCGGTACGTGATCTGTGGGAACGCCCGAGAGACAGCATCAACTTCCTCAGGGATGTAGACATAATGTAAATGTCTGCATCTGCTAAAATATCCATAACATGCACATGTCGGTGGGTTCCCGGGCTTCGGGTTGCGCGCTGGCTGTGACTTCTCCATCGCAGGGGGAGTTGGGGTTAAGGAACAACAACAACGAGGGACCACGTCAACAAATGGGACGAGGGATCGCGTCAACAAATGGTACGGGGGGGTCACGTCAATAAATGGGACTGGGGATCATGTCAACAAATGGGACGGGGGATTATATCACCAAATGGGACGGGAGATCACGTCAACAAATCTGACGGGGGATAACGTCAACAAATGAGACGGGTGATCACGTCAACAAATGGGACGAGGGATCCCGTCAACAAACGGGACATAAGATTACGTCAACAAACGAAACGGGGGATCACGTCAACGAACGGGACGAGGAATCACGTCAACAAACGGAATGGGGGATTACGTCAACATACGGCATGGGGGATCACGTCAATAAACGGAACCGGGGATCACGTCAACAAACGAGACAGAGGATCACGTCAACAAATGGGACGGGGGATCACGTCAACAAATGGGTCGGGGAATCACGTCAACAAATGAAACGAGGGATCACGTCAACAAATGGGACGGGGGATCACGCCAAAAACGGGACGAGGGATCACGCAAACAAATGGGACGGGGGTTCAACTCAACAAATAATACGGGAGATCAGGTCAGCAAAGGGGACGGGGGGTTACGTCAACAAATGGGACGGGGTATAACGTCAACAAATGAAACGAGGGATCACGTCAATTAATGGGCCGAGGGATCACGTTAACAAACGACACGGAGGATCACGGCAACAAATGGGACGAGGGATCACGTCAATAAATAGGACGGGGGATCACGTCAACAATCGGGTTAGGGGATAACGTCAACAAACGGGACGGGGGATCACGTCAACGAATGAGACGGGGGATCAGCAGGAAGAGACAGTTCACACGCGTCAGGGTAATCAACAGTTCTCACTCAGTAACCACTAGTGAGAATAAAGAACAGTTCTCACATATGATGAAACAAAATTGTTCATCAGGATAAGCAGCAGTTGTCATTTATGAGCTTAAACAAGTGAGGTGTGTAACATTGGCCAGTGGTGCCGCATGCATTGTGCCGCTGCCATAAAACAAGTGAGGTGTGTAACATTGGCCAGTGGTGCCGCATGCATTGTGCCGCTGCCATAAATTCCCAGGAGCATTCAGCAAACGAGTCCTCAGTGCGGCAGCTCGTATGCCATACAGTCGAGCTGCTGTAGCATACGTATTGTACTCAGAAATTTTCTGCATTTTGTGGCCTGACCGCACTAACAGACTTTTTAATTGGCCGACAAAAACGTAAACACTTCTCCGTTGCTATAGGACGTTTCGTTTTCGTAGCAACAGTGCGAACATTGCTGTGTTGCCAACTCATCCACGAACTCAAAGTATTATACACTCAAAAGTTGATATTGTAGCATAAAGATATGTGACGAAAAGATTATTCGAGAACGTATATATCTTTCAGTTAAAATAATACTGAAATTAGTCAGATTGGACTCAGAATTGGATTCATCAAAGACTTTATATTTATAACGGAACAGTTTACTAACCGGTAACATTTACAACTGAAACTGTTAACAATACACGTGTGCACGTTCTAAACAGCACAGCATCCCTGTATTACACGCCTGATTTCATTTCGTTGAGCTCAAACATTTTCTGGAAGATAACTGAACTCCCGTTGACCGTCTGCCAGGAGCAAGTGGCGGCGCAACAGAGAAGCTTTGGAAAGAAGTCCCTTTCCGGTCTTCTTTCCCTATCAAGAAAAATGCAGTGCCCCATGGGATGGAAGTACAGGTAGGTACATAATTGAGAGAACCCTTCTCTTATGGAAGGTTGGAGTACAGTGAAGGAGCAGCAAATACGCAATATGTTCTCTACTCATTGCTTGGGATGCAAGTACTAACAAAGTACACGAATTATTATTCTACTTTTTTTTAAGTAAACTTGGAGGTGGGCATCAAGTAAAGTATATTGCTAGCATTTACTCATGCAGCATTTTTTATTTCTATGAACGTATCCTAATAATGATTTCTCAATAATGTATTTTGAGTACGCTGTACTTATAATAGTTCTTATTATTTCATCAGTGATAGCGTGCACTCGTGATAACTCCACGGACATACTGCAGCCGCTTCCGCTGTCGGGCTGGTACGTAGCCTCCGTCTTCTCCTGCTCCCACCCTGTGCGTTGCTCCGAAGGTCATCTAAGCCCACCCGCGGCCCTCTTTGCCAACTTCACATCGCATAAAAATGGCAGAATTACAGCTGAAAATTTCCACGAGAAGGAAGATATTTGGAGACACAAAGACTCGGGCAATGGGACCGGAAGAAAAGTTTTTGTTGACGACTCCTCTACCCCCGACCCACACCAGAACCTCTGTGAACTGTGTTCCTTGATACCGGCGGAGGTGCTCTGCCACTCCAAGGGGAACTGTTAGTGGAATTTGGTCGGCAGAATTTTAGTTGAATAACATCGAAGTGTCATTTAGCAAAACAAATTAGTAGGGCCGAACAGCATTTGTTCCACAATATCCGAGCGGTGTCCATTGCATCAAGAAAAACAGGGTGATTCATCAAGAAGGGACAATAAATAAACGCTGCAAGTCATACAATTTATTAAATATTGCTAAAGTGTAATATGCATATCGAAAACAATAAATGTAAAATTTATTTATTTGTTCTACTTTTTGAAGTTTTTTGATTCCAAATGTCCTCTATGAGCCGACAAAAAAAAATGCATCCCTGAAACCGTAGACTGCGTGACCTTTGTTCGAATATCAAAACTAAATCGGTTTATTTTATTTCTTATACTACCTACACCTCTTCGATAGTCCTATGATTTCGAAGCATCTTGCTCAACTGAAGGCACCGCAGAAAAAAATCAGGAGCCGGCAGGTCAGGTGACCTAGCAGGCCATTTGATGTCTCCGAAACATGAAATCAGCGTCCTGGAAAATTCTTTTTAAGAGAATCCAGCAAAATCATAGCCGTGTGAATTGCTAATCGTCCAGCTGAATATAAAACCTGTTCAAGTTCTTTTCATTTCTTTTCATTTCTTTTCAGCAAGACGAAGCAGCAAGTAGCACGGCAAGGCTATGTATAGATGTACATAAACGATAGTTCACTGGAAAGCAAATTTCAAGGTTTGAAGACAACAAATGGACCGCAAGATCGCCTGACTTGAATGCTCCTGATTTCTTTAGGTGTGGTCTTCTGATGAGTGCGGCGCGCCGAAACAATCCCAGAACTACGGAAAAAGTCATGGCGTCTAGAGTCTCAAGAAGTAAATAATGTTGGGCGGCTAAAGGATACAGATACGGACACTAGGCCGAAATCCCCCAGCTTGGGGGGTGGCCGACAGCAAGGCGCACCTCACACTCTTGTACACTCACACTCGCACACCTTATCCCATTTGCTCAAAAGGGTCCAGCCGGGACCCCGCAACACACCTGCGGGTCATGAGTGCGGTCCAAGGTCAGTGTCGGCAGCAGGGCCCGACAGTGTGACTGGTTTACCCCTGTCGTGTCATGATTGCCGCCTCCCCCCCGCCCACAACCATCCCGTCTCTCAACGATATGTCTAGGGCGGGAAAAAAATCAGGGCAGCGTCAAAACTCATCCGTTCACAATCATTCTCCATTCACGCCTATCCAGTGCAGGCTCTCTCGCTATCTCCACACTCACGTCTCTCCTTCCTAACGCCTGCTTCGCTTCATCCATCCACCCAAACTTCGGTCTCACTATAGGCCTACGTCCACTCGCCTCTGCTTTCCACACCCTTTTCACCAATCTCCCTTCATTCATCCTCGCCATGTGCCCGAACCATCTCAGAACACGCGAATCAACTCTGTCCTCTAACTTCTCCACCATCCCCGTTCTGATTCTAACCACGTCGTTAGTGAGCCTGTCTCTCAGCGACACTCCAACCATACTCCTCAAACATTTCATCTCGAAAACATTCAACCTTCTTCCCAACATTCAAGTTGAGACAACGACACCCTCATATAGCCCTAGCCCTCTCTTTGCTTCAATCCTCAACGTCCTGCAGCTCATTACGCTCTTCAGTGCACCCAAAACTTTACACCCATCCTGCACTCGCGACTTCACCTCAGTTTCCACTAGTTCAGTCATCTCCACATGGGAGCCCATATACTTAAAACGCTGAACTTCTTCCAACGATTCTCCATTTAGGAGGACACTTATTCTGCTAACATCGACAGCCCTTGAGCATCTCATTACTTTATTTTACCCACGTTTACTCGAAGCTTCCTCCTCTCACACACTCTACCAAACTCATACACTAGCCTACATAGCTTCTTCTCTGAATCAGCCACCAGCACCGTATCATCCGCAAACAGCAACTCGCTCAAGTGCGAACACCGCCCATTCGCTTCCAACAGCTCCAAGCGACGACCCAGCACACTCGCGTTCACCTCCCTTACTCCTCCGTCCATAAAGAGATTGAACAGCCGGGGAGACATCACGCAGCCTTATCTCAGACCCACTTTTACTGTGAACCAATCACTCACCTCACTTCCCACTCTGACACATGCTCGGTTGCACAGCTTTCAACAGCTTTCCGCCCACTCCATACAAACGCAACACCCACTGCAGCTCTTTTCTGTCAATCCTGTCGTATGCCATTTCCAGATCCATGAAGACCCAGAACACATCCTTTCCCTTTGCAAGGTACTTGTCACAGACCTGTCTCACTGCAAAAATCTGATCGGTACACCCTCTACCACTCCTAAAGCCACTTTTTTCCTCTCTAATTGAGCAATCCTTACATTCTCTAATCCTCTTGATCAGCGCTCTTCCATACAACTTCCCAACTACACACAACAAACTGATACCTTTTGAGTTGCATTATCCATTTTTATCTCCTTCGCTCTTATACAGCGGGACAATGCAGGCACTGCGCCACTCAATCGATACCACGCCCCCTTCGCAAAACAATGTTCAGTAGCCTCCACAACCATCCGATAATCGTTATTCCATCCTTTCTTATGCACTCAGTCGCCACGCCATTTAAACCAAGGGCTTTCCCTGTTTTCATCACCTCCACCGCCGCCTCCTGCACCTCTTCCCCGGTAATGTCCGCAACAAGTCTCTCTCCAAAACCGGCATCCGCGCACCACAACCCACAGCAACAATGTCAGCTTTTCTGTCATCCTCGACATTCAAAAATTCATCAAAATACTCGGCCCACATTTTCCGAACATCACCATTTTCCGTCAACAACTGTCCGTTTTCATCTTTCACCAGCTAAATGTGGACATTGGAAATCATGAATTTAAAAAAATGGAACCCCAATTTTTTTAATAGCTTGCTTTTGATTGGTATACAACACTTCGATTCTATTTATTACATTGTTAGATTAAAAGCGATTCTTTATCCCACTATCATCAATCGCCCTCTACTTCCCTTTTTCTCAGTTTTTTTGGACTCCGTCACCGATCTTCGACACGAAGTCGTAGCAGCCTCCGCTGCTAACGTTTTCCATCATCCGTCTCTCGATTCCATTCACAACTCGGATAGAGACGGTTTGCATCGAACGACAGGAGAATTGACTGTTGATGATACAGGCTCTCGCATGAATGGTTCTGTGTTCGTGCAGAAAGAGTCAGAGATACTTGCTGGAGGCGACGACGATTTTGCAACTCGAAGAGCGAATGAATCAAATTGGGGAATCTTGTCGTCTATGTCCAGCTCCCATCAGCCTCATCAAGGACAGACCCTCGTGATCAAGTGGACGAACCCTGCATATCCTACATCGGAAATCTTTTACTATGAAGTCAATCTGTATCAATTGGTAAGTGAGCAAGGATTCTTTGGGCTACAGTTTTGTTTCGTCAAATAGTGTTTGTTGTTGAACAGTTATATTGTTTGATAACTGCATTGTTGCCTCCGTTCTAACAATAATTATTTATCAATTTTAAGTAAGCGAGAAATGTTTGTGGTGTACGTGGAGTGGAGAGGAAAGGAAGTGAATGGTAGAGCAAGGAAGTGGCGCAGAATAGAAGCGATTTTGATGGAAGTGAATACAGACAATATGGCAATGGCCTGTTTTCAGGAATAAACAGAGAAGGAATGAGGTAAACTTACGGTGACTAGATCGAATTGATAATGAAAAAAAGACAGACATCAACAATTAAATTGTGTTATAGGGCTGGGCTCTGTGGAAGTGGAAGGCGTTTGGTGAATGTCGAACATGTCGAAAAATGTAACTATGTTGCCGTGGGTTTTGATGTAAGGATGCCGGTTTTGAAAGCGAGAATTACAAAAGAAGAGGATAGGGAGGATCGGAACAGCGCTGGGTTTGGATTCGTGTTGCTAGGTTTATATGGTACTTGACTACGTGCTGTGTCGGATGTAGAGTCTATTATTGATTAATATTTTCATTAAATCGTTTATTTCCATCGTCTAGCAATGGGTTTTCAATACTTAGGTATAATACATCAAACTAGTTTTCATATGCACTATTTGAATCAGCGAAACGAGAGATAAAGTGAATTTATGACAGCACATCTGTCGGCGGCCGGCGTGTAGCTAGATTGGCACACGATTGTACTGTTCCGCTGCACAATCCGCATGAGAGTACAGCCGCATTAAGGTTCAGCCGTATGAGGGTTCAGCCGCGTGAGGGTTCAGCCGCATGAGGGTTCAGCCGCATTAGGGTTCAGCCGCATTAGGGTTCAGACGCATGAGGGTTCAGACGCATAAGGGTTCAGACGCATGAGGATTCAGCCGCATTAGGGTTCAGCCGCATGAGGGTTCATCCGCATAAGGGTTCAGCCGCATGAGGGTTCAGCCGCATGAGGCTTCAGCCGCATAAGGGTTCAGCCGCATGAGGGTAATCATAAATCCAGTAATCCCTCGGTATTTGTCTCTTGTGTGTGGTGAATAAGCTGAACGGGAATACACTGAAAAAGAAGATCGGTGATAGTACTGATATCGCAATAGGCGATGAGCAGTGACTTGTTATCGTGGTACAGTAGCGCGGATCAGATAGAGAGAGTAATGAGTATATTTGAAAACACCAGTTCGGAAAACAAAAAATGTACATTCAGCACTTTTCATACCAGGTAAATTCTGAAAGATGGTGGACTTAAGGGTTTTATTAAACATAAAACTGCTCGGCACTACAACTCAGTTTCGAATTGAACTCCCTAATTAATAGCATGAAGTCTCGATCAACAGTGCTCACTTGACTTCTTCGGTTAGGCGTTGGGCAGCTTCCTCACACAATCTTCCTATTGATGAGGGTTGGTGACACTCCAGAATCTTGAATTTAGACGGTGAGGATGTGGGGTAAGCCAAGCCTATTCTCGAGTAATTCCATAATCTCTGAGAGGTGCATTGGAGATAATGGAATTGCTTGAGAACCATGACTGGATGAAAGCGGTTGGATGGAATCATGAATTTGAATGTTCAAGTCAGAGAGGGAGTGATGAAATAACTGACTGTTAGATTTGATACTAGTGTTTTAAGGTGATTCGGAAACACGGAGAAGGGATATGGCAGAAAGTTGAAAACTGTGATTAACGCCGGAGGGAGCGGCATGAAACGTAGTGGGAAATCGAGTTAGGGACTTATGGTTGGGTGAATGGCGGAAAGACTGTGTTAATGGATTGAAGAGTTTGTTTGGATGAAGTGAAAAACCGAGTCATGGATAGAAGGGAGTAAAGAATGGTTATAAATGTCTAAGTCTGATACGGCTCTGAAGAGCCTGCTCCGCCCTTGTCTATCTCTCCGTGTGATGCTCTGGCCAGGCAAGTACCAAGAAGTTAAAAATTTATGTGTGTAAGCGCATGGCGATGAACGCTAATGTGACCTGCTTTCCGGGTGCCTTCCAGTCGGAGAAGGCAGCTGATTGCTATAGCAAGAAGCTATCAAACCCAAACTATTCCCCTGAACATTTACTTAGGTTATTATACATGTTTTTATTTCTATAAAAAAACACATCCAGTGATAATTTGCTAATCCCCCCTCCCCTTCCAGCCTCTCCCTCACGGAAATGCACCCATGCCTTGGGCCACAGTTCGGGTGTCCCCTCCTGTCTTCGCTGCTCAGGGCTACGCCCTCCCCTTGCTGGCCCCGCTCCTCGGCCGCTACACCGTCACCGTCACCACCGTCACAGCTGGGGGAGCGGACGGTAATACTTCGTGGTCCTTCGTTGTTGAGGTGCGTTTGATGGTAGGCCTCTGAACAAGATACTGTTTTGAAGCCAAGTGAGGAGGGCCTGCAATGACGTATCAAGACACGTCCCGATGTGTACTGATGCATATTCAAAACAATAATATTATATTAGGCAAGGGACGGTAAAAGTTGTACGTTCTTATTCTATTTTACAAAATTATAGATTTTTTTTTTCAAAAACGTTGATTGCGAGTTCAAAATGACGTAAATCGTTATAATTCACATATGTTCATACATATAA
>SDVV010002833.1:0-22281 GCA_016164225.1 Gammarus roeselii
ACCACCCGCTTCACCTCTCTTCTCCTCTCTTTGTACCTTTCACAAGCCACCTCCGACTTCACCTGCAACCACTCCTCAAACGCACATCTTTTCCGTGCCACCGCCAGTTTGACCTCCTCATTCCACCACTCGCAGCCTTTCCTCCTGCACCCGCCCACACGGCGCACACCACACACCTTCTTCGCACATCTTCGCACATCTCAGAAAAATAATAGAGCCCACGAAATAAGAAATACTGAAATAAAGTGTTTATGATCTATAAAATGAATGATCATCCATCCACCCCAATAGTCCACTTAGGGCCCCTGCGGGTGTCTTACGATACATAATTATATAACAAATCCAAAATTGATCACCATGAAAAAAGTGCACAGATAAATAATAGAGCCCACGAAATAAGAAATAAAATAAAATGTTAAAGATCTATAAAATGAATTATCATCCAACCACCCAATACGAATTTGGAAAAAACAGTATGAGATGATAACGAGGGAATGATAATCCGAATACTTATTATTTAATTCTTCTAGTTCTAGCTACTAGTTGATAATGTAAAGCCTCTTGAATTACAGGTAGTTTTTCGGGATAGAAAATTGCTACTATAAATATATCAAATTTATTAATAACATATTTTCACATTCCAAATACATCAATGATGCTGGCTACCATGTATATATACCGACAATGGATTTAATGAAGAACTGCCTCATACGAGGTCTTCTTTACGAAGACCTCGATTAACAAAACTATTTTAGTTCAAATATAGTTTTACGTTTCATGCGCTCCGTTGTATGAGCCTGAAGGAATTGGTATGAGGGTTATATCTGTGCCGGTCACCCTACCGCTGGAGCAGAGGAGGGTTGGGGGCCCGTCGGGGGTGTTTAAATGTAATATATGGTCGCGATATGAATATTCTCGTCTGGTCGAGTTTCCACAGCACCAAGGCGATAGTAGATTCACCGCCACTGCTTACGCATCAATGACGAGGTGAAGGCATACCCAACGTTTCAGGGCTCTACAACCTCTACATCGAGGGTAACATGACACCTCAAATGGCGCTTGTAATTGCTCTTAGTGGCAAACGCCTTACCGCAGTTGCCGCACTGATGAGGCTTCTGGCCGGTGTGCACAGCGGCGTGCACTTTAAGAGCGCTCTTATGGCAGAAGTTCTTCCGACAGATGGTGCAAGCGTGCGGCTTCTCCCTGAGGTGGGCCGACTTCTGATGAGGACGCACGCTGTTCTTGTAGTAGAAGACGCGAGGGCAGTCAGGGCACTGGTGCTGCTTCTTGTTGGCGTGTCTCGCCATGTGATCAGGAAGCAGTTCAGGTCTCGACAGCTGCTTTGAGCAGACAGGGCACGTGACGGGACCCCGAACGCCACTGCTGGACTTGCTGACGCGCTTGCTCTTGCGAGGCATCGAAGATTTCGGTCTTAGCTGCGAACCGGAAGCTATACCTGCCTGTTGGATGTCCAGAACTGATTGATGAACTTTCATGTGAGCTTTTAGTCCAGAAGCCTTGCTGAAGCCCTTTTTACATACAGCACAAGAATGGTGGTAGTTACCACCGTGTTCGGCCAAGTGACGTTTTAATATGGACTGCAGAGGGAAGCTGCGGTCACACACATCGCATTTGAACCTGCTCTTTCCCGTACATAGTTCTTGATGTGCAAGCATATTACTCTTAACGCTAAAAGTTCTGTTGCAGTTAGGACACTCATGTGGCTTGTCGCCGCTATGTATACGGGAATGAACAGTGAGGTTGCGATTATTGGCAAACTTTTTATTACAAATTGAGCACACGTGCTGCGGTTTCTCTTTCCTGTGTGTATTTGTGTGCATAATGAGCGCCTGTATTGAGGATAACTCTTTATTACAATAAGTACATGATAAGCTCTCACGTGAATGCTGTTCAATGTGTTTCTTAAAGGCGACTCGTCGCATGAAGGATACGCCACACAATTTACAAGGATATGTCTTGTGTTGTTGCATATGCCTGGCTAGAGCACCGTCAGAGTGAAGTTTCTTATGGCAAGTGGCGCACGTGAACTGATCAGAGTTTGGTTTATGTATTCTCTCAATATGCCTCACCAAACAGTGTCTGGTCGAGAAAACCTGGTCGCATTGACGACAAATCTGTAACTTGGCGTGTTTCTTGGTTTTGAAGTTGCGCATGAGCAAAGTGGGCTTGTGATATTCGGTGGCTTCTTGTACGTTGCGCAGCATTTCAGGAGGAGTGGAAGGACGATCAAACGCAGGGAATGGAGACGTTGGGGCACCCTCTGCATTAGGGTCAATCAAGGACGGTGACGTCGATTTAGATGGATGATCTGATGAATCAGATTCAGTTCCATCATTTTTGCTGGATTCAGCGGCAGATAGAATTGGATCCTCACTGCATTCCACAGTAGGCAAAATATTGTTAGGAGCATGCTGTTCTTGTGATTCAAGAGAAATAGTCGGAACAAGAACTAACCCCTGGTTTGGGTCTATGGACATTGGACTACTTGGCTCAGTGTTCAGTTCAAGAAGGTGATCATCTGAACAATCACATTCTTCAATGTCAATATCCATGTCCCCAGCAGCCTTGTTATTAATGGAAATATTGGAACTGGGTCCAACGCTGATGCCGAAAGAATCCACATCAGGTGAAGAAGGTCTGGTTCCTTCTTCCTGGACAAGGTTGGCAGAGGCAGAACACTTTGTAAACTCGTCTAAACCTGGTTCTAAAAACGTATCATCTCTCTGACAACTATCAACAGACTGTGTTTTCTGTGGTGAGTCCTGTCTTGGATGCCTTACGAAAGAAAGGCCGCTCTGCGATGGAATGGAATTTTCCGAACTGATTGTAGTTACAGTTTGAGACGCTGACGATGCATCTGCAGATCCATCACCTACACTCGCAACCTCAGGCGTCGTGTTATTGATGCTTTGTAGATCCACTGAGGCCGATTCCTCTTTACATGAGGGGTATTCATTTCTTAAGGAGGTTGTTGCAGTGTCGTTGAAGCACGCATACTTCTCGGCATGCATTGATGCCAATGAATGAACAGAACTGGCCTCCAAAGTTAGTTTATTACTCTCAACCGATTTAACATCGTTGTGAACATCAATTGGTAATGTTGGGATGTTTTGATTGGAGCTCGAGCCACAGGCAGTTGACTTTTCAATTTCCCCTTTGCTGTTCTCTGTAAAAGAACTTTGAGTAATGCCATGTATCAGTGAATCTTTAAAATGAAGGTCATCAGACAAAGATGTTGCTGGCTTAGTGCTTTCGTAAACCGCAACAGAAGCATTTCCAGGGAGGCAAATGGTTTCTAGTGATAATTTGGTAAGAGGAGTGTTTGAACAACTCGCGTGTTTAGTTTCGGCGTCCATAGCTTCGGAATGGGTTGCATCTGTACCAGCAGAATGAGGAGCATTTGATAAGGATTGAACCTGAGTGTGTTTGAGAGACATCTGGTTTCGTTCGTAGCTATTATGTGGATATCGAACGTCTTGTACCTTATTGGAGATTTGGTGTTGTTGAGAAGATGCATTCATGTCACCGCCTACCATCAACTCGCGTTTAATAGGAACAAACTGTTCTTCAGGTCCATACGAAGCGTTGATCTTATCACTAGTAACTTGAGGTTGCATGTTGCCATGGTAAGAATTCGAAGATAAGTCAGGGTAACAAATTTGATGGCCGTGCATGTCGCAGGACTGAGTGACGTATTCAGAGAGGCTTTGGTGGGCTTGGGAATGATGTTTGGATCGTTGATATTGAGTGTATTGTTGTAAGGGACCAGTGTGCATGCACTGCAGGTCATTGTATGAAGGAGGCACATAGAGCTGTCCTCCCACAGAATGATGATACTGAGCATTCATTGAATTATTCCCATTATGAGCGGAAATGTCTTGATAGACCATGTGAGCAGGTAAAGCATTGTTGGAATGACTATGAAGGTTGGTCTGCTGCTGTACCATGCTGTTAACGCCACCGTGATGGACAGGTACGCCAACATACTCAACCTGACCGTGGATCTGCAAAGATTGATTGGGCAACTGAGTATTACCGAGAGAACCTAAACTGCCAGGAAGTCCACTGAGCTCGCAATGGCGACCCCTTCCTTGATTATGTGCTTGCCTATGCATGTGAACAGCACCATTGAAGTTAACGCTGGTGGTGCCACTCGCATGTTGCTGTTGCATGCCAGTCATGTTGTGGTGGTGAGATATGGGTGTGGCGTGATTGTACGATGATCCATGCACCGCCTTGCTATGTCGATGGACGCCCTGCTGCCGAGCGTGGTTCGTTGCCTGCATGTTATAGGGCTGTCTCAGACACTGCTGACTCGTCCCCGCATGTAAAACACCATTAGAAAGATGGACATTGTAGCCAACGGTGACCGGAGTCATCAGGTTCACGTCAGAGGAGTTAACGACGTTAGTGTGATGAGTAGAGGAAGGTTGCTGTAGGACACCTGGCGTAACACTGCTCTGGGCAAGCGGGAGCAAGCTGCTGTCGTGGACCATTACATGGTGTTGCTGCTGCTGCTGCAGGTTGGTGTGCATGGAGGTATTGCTTCGTGAGCCATGCAACTGGTGATATTCAGTGGCCTGAACGAGTGCTCTACTGGGATGATTCAGGATGTTACCACTGACCAAGCTAGGATCGGTTTGACTGGGTCCAATAACTCGATGGGTTAAAGAATTATTGTGCGGCAGAGCAGTGTAATTGTTAGAGCAGTTTCTATTATCAGTGTGAGCTAACCCCCGATTTAGGTTCTGATTGTTGACTGCATTAGGTTCGTAATTATGATTGGTTGTAGCGCTGTGAAGCAAATCATTGTTGCAATGATCATGGATCGATATGTGATCGTGCATAGCAGAGTAGTTATTGTGAACGTTGTGATAAGGGATCTGACTGTGAACATGAGCATAATGTCTCATTGGGATAGCATCCTGCGAAGGCAGATCAGAGTACATTGGCGTGAGGCCCATGTGTTGAGATTGGCCATGAAGTTGAGCTTTCATGGCAGTGTGCGCTTCAATTTGATTTTTAGTTGAGGGTTGCCTTGCATTATAGCTATTAACATTACTATACAGAGCTTGGTTGGGATTCACTTGACACGTCTGCTCTGAGTAAGTTTTGAGCGGATGACGATTGGTGTGAGTGAGGTTCGCCTCCATGGAATATGTGTTGGAAGATACCGCACTACCGCTCATAAGCGACACTTTAGAGTTTACAGTTTCAATAAGAGTATCTACAAGCTTATGAGTCTGCTTACCAGCCGACTCGCTTTGGTTCGAATAGTTGAGCACTTGTCTGTGACAAACTGATTGCAACTGAATTTGGCTTGGTGGATGAGATTTAGAGGTGCTGGCAAGTTGGCTGACGACATCTTGGTTGTGAACTTGAGTAAAGTTTGTTGGCTGTAGAGGAAAAGAAGTTTGGCTGCAAGCCTCACTTGTGGGACAGTAAGGGGCCACCGAAGAGAAAGTAGTGTTGTTGGTGTTGCTTTGTTTAAAATGTTGTTGCCTGATGGGAGGAGTGCTGCTGCTCTGTTTGAAGGGTTGCTCGCAGTTGATGTTAGCCTGATTCTGACTATCAACAGAGTGCAAAAGTTTTCCGTTGCTGACTTCATTCGCCAATAGCGCGGGATGTTGATCACCGCTTCCTTTGGTTGGATCCACAGCTGGGAGGGCTGATATGTAGGAACTGTTCTTGTTCTCTATAGGAGCACTGGAGGAATGTGAGTAATGATTAGCCAGTGCCTGACTTTGTGCTTGTCTATGAACATGATTGTCACCATCTTCAGCGGAGTTGACATGAGTGTTCAGCATACAGCGACCTACTTGGGACTGATTAGAGACGACATGAGTAGTACCATGGGGATGGGTGGAAGTTGAACTCTCTGGCTTCAAGCTATGGATGGTGATATTATTTGCCAATTCGAGTGATGGGATGCGGCTGCCTGATTGATCGATGTTAAGGGTTTGACCATTATGGTTGAGGCTATTGGACAAAGCCCCTTTCTGAGAATGGTCCATCACATAGTGAAGCCCTGGACTGCTGTTTGACTGAAGAGTATTCAAGATTGGTTTGCTGGGTTCTTTATGAACTAGAGATCGATCATTAGTATGACATTGGTTGATGAAATTGCTTGGTTTGGAAGCTGGGAAATGTTTATTGGTATGGGAATGCATGTAACTATTTTCATAGTAGTTATTTCTGACGGTTTCGGAGCACTGATTGAGGCTCATTTTGAAACTATCATGCGAACCAACTGTGTTCACGCTGGGCTGAACGTTATGCTGGCTATGAGCAACGAATTGGTTACTCGTTCCTGAGAAACGAGCACAGTGATCGGCGGTCCTGATCAGGGGCGAGTTGGAGTAGTTTGCTATGTTTGTAGGAAGATTGTTTGAAGCCTCTACAGGCGGCAGCAGCACTGGTGTATGAGACGCGAGGTGGGAGGCTGGTTCAGTGATAGCCTTTGTAGGACGGTGGCTATCGCCCGAGTAGTTCTGGGTAGATATATTGGCATAACTGCCAGGATAGCTGGGAAAAAGATTGGCTTCAGCTTCGAAATCAACTTCAGCACTAACTGACTGTACAGGCAAAAATGAGGTGTAACTGGACTTCACACATGGATGACTTTCATCAACGACTTTGTTTTTGTCTGGAGTCTGCACATTCTCACAAATTTCAACTTGGAGAGAACGATCACACAACCCTTTTTGGCAATTGGCCTCTCCATACATAAACTTGGACCCATTTTCAAGGTGTGATGTGGTCACATTACTAATAGAATTGCCAGAGAGTGTGTGATCCATTGATACCGATGATACAGTTGGCTCAGTCTCACTAAGCCCACTAGATAAATCTTGAGAGCAAGGTTCCAACACGGCAGTAGTTTCAGAACCAGAAGGAGAGCCAAGTGATACAGAATGTTGATAAGAACTTCCTCGACGAGGCAGGCCATCATTTTCTAGATGGACACAATCATTCGGCTTTTCTTGCTTTTTTAGATTCTGGAAAAATTTGGAGTTTGTAGAGATTGACGAGCTTACATTCACTGAAATGTTAGTCGATGTTGAGACGTCAATGGTCGATGAGCTATCTGATACAGATGTAACATTGACAGCAGAGGCAACTTGCTTTCCTGATGCTTCATGAACTTTTATACGTTTTGGAGAACTTTGCACGGCCATTGCCACGCCTCCTTGCGTGCAGTTGCTTTTGAGGTTCCTTGTGACAGACCGTGTAACACGTTTAACTCCATCACTTATTTGAGAATTTCTTCTAACGCGCAATCTTTTCGTGTAAGAAACACCAGTTGCATCAAGCAAAACATCATTCATAGCCCCATCCTCATGTATTTCATGAGCATTCTGGATGTTTTCCTTATCTGAAACCTGTATTGACTGCTGGTTATCGGCTGATACTGCTAAGCCAATCATTTGCTGAGAGAAGCACTTGGTTGTTTGCGTGTGAATAGATGCATGGTCCAAAGCAACCAAGGCGATATTTTCTACCCCGTTGTTATGAAATGAGTCAGACTTGTGTTTGATTTTCTGATTCGCCTCGTCAGGTGGACCATTGCCAGAACATTTCAACAAATCTGGACTATACTCGACTGGCTTATTGAAGTTTACTTTGTGCGCCGTGACGGACAAAAACTTTTTTTCCTCTTGTTCATCAGGACGCACCATCGAGTCACTTCCTGAAAGGAAAGTACAACAATATTGATCATTATGTGTTTGAGACGGACACGACTCAACATTAGTGTCGATTTGTTCAACTGCAGTGTGGCCGACTTTGTTTTCTTCATTTCCTGACAGTTTTTCTACATCATTTAAAGCCTTTGAGTTTGAAATTTTTAAGTTATTAGAATTAGCCAAACTTGATCCATTCCCAATGGAATTTACGTTCTTTTGACGAACAACTTTGGGACTCCATCGGTTGGTGATGGAACTCTCTTCACCAGCAACGCTCAGTTCACTGCAACAAGACTTGAGATCAACACTTGATGGGGTAGATACAGTGTAGCTTTCTTGCAATTTGTGGTTCTGAAGAACACCACTGGTCGAGGTCGTCGCGAAAGGGTTGCGTGACTCGCAGATTCCCGGTCCCTGCAAAGTGTTTACTTCCAACGGGTGTAAATCAGAAGGTTGATCGCCCGGCCCAAGAACATTAGTTGTATCTAAACCGTAGGACTGCCTCACATCATTGCAAGAGCGGATTTTTGACGGAGAAGTCTCCAGCACTGGGAGAGCGAGATGATCCAAAGTTAAAGGGATTGTGGACAGACGAGATTTTTCAACAGCTAAGGCAGAAAACACCTGCATGTTTTGTTTGCAAAGCGAATCAATTGTTTGACACTCATTATTTGTTGTTGCTTGGAGAGTTGCATGCTCTGAAAATATCTTAGAAGCGTGTGCCATAATAACACAGCTTCCACTTGTGTTGTTCTTAGAACTCAGCAGTGTGTTTTGATCACATTCTTTATGAAATTCAGAATTTGAGAGATTCAATGCAATAGATGACGTGGATTCGGAATTGCTTGGAGATTGAACAGTATTTGTCCTTTCATTTGTTTCAGCAGGTGAATGAGTGGTCGCAAAAACCGGTCTGTCCAAAGAAGAGGTATCAGCAACCGAAGAGGCCATTTGTGATAAAGGAGAAAACGATTGTGATGAAACTGCTGCTTCGCGCGAGCAATATTTTATTTCAAGTGGCTCAGTAGATCCCGATTCTGATATTCTCGGTAGTAACGACGAAGTAGTACAAGTAACGGCTCCCAAGTGACGCAACAAATGCGTTGCTGAAGCAGAGGATGGCGACGACACACACGGACCACTAGGAGACAGGGTGTTTGAAACAAAGGATGGATCCGTAGTTGTTGTGCCCAAACACCATTGTGAACAAGATGGCACTGATGATATACAGCTGGTGGCAGGCAACGATGAGTGACTTTGTACGATTGGTAGTGTGGTTTTGTGAGAAGTTTTAATAATTGAGGTTAGAGGATGAGTTTGCGATACAATACACGAGTTGATATCAAAAGAATAAAAGCCTTTGGAAGTCATTGTTGTTGGCAGATAAATGCGAGGTGATAAAGAAAGAGGAGATTTCAACGTAACTAATTCAGGAGAGGATTGTGGCACTGATGTTCGAAACCATTCAATGTTGCTAACTGACGGAACAGTACAAGTTGATGTGGAAGTGGTACAACACATTACTAAATTGTTTGCAGAAACTATAGGTGATGCAATACCAGTACTACTCTCATGATGAAGAGAAGATGCAGGGGACGAGGGCGATGAAATACACGACGAGACATCGCCAGAACTGCCACCAACCGATGTGTTAAGTTCTCGACTATCAATACCGGAGCAGGAATTGCCAGGAGAATGGACACGTTCTACCACAGACAAACGGGCTGTTGCTATCGAAGACATCTTCATTGAGGAGTTACCTTGCCCAGACATTGGAGTGACTGTGCTGAAGTCTGAGAATGTAGAAGTCTCTTCTATCAAAGAGCTGAGGGCGGCAGAAGAACCCGCGTCGGGAGCTGTGGACTGAACTTTGATGGGGCCCTGAACAGCATTTTCCGATTGTGAAGATAAAGAGCTGCACTCTAACGTAGAAGAGATGGATCGCAGGGCAGTGGTGTACACAACTGAGGTCTTCTTATCCATATGAATTGGTTTAGCTGCTAAACATTGAGATTCTTTAGGTGAAAGATGACAGACAGACGATTTAATAACGCTCCTGCTGATAGCTCCATCCGAGTCACAATGCCGATGCGTATGATTTAGAGGTGAAAGCTTATTGGCAGTTGTTGAGCTAATTTCCAAGCAGTGCAGGTTTGGTAATAAATGACTACTGTCGCTAATAACAGAAGAGACAGAATACGAGTTGGACCTCTTGCACTTTTCCTCGAGGCCTTTGATTGGCGTGTCGTGACTGCTGGAAGCTACACAACTGTCAATAACACGAACGCTCACACTATGATAGGGGGTCGGTGGATGAGCAACATCATCCAAGACTGCTGTGGCAGCCGCGGGCGAGCGAGAACTGCCGCCTGAAATGATACTCTCGAAGGAGGTGGGATGGAAACAGGGACAGCTTGACATGGGTAGGAAGAGTGAGGAAGTACTGTGAGCGGAGGTCACCATGATCTCATCTGAGGGGGATAGGATAGGAGTAGTGTTGAGCACATATGAAGGCACGCCGGAGAGAGTGGGCGATATCAAAGCCATTGGACACACATTTACTGAGAGAAAAGAATTCGTGATGGACGAATCAAGACTATCTTCGCCACTGGTGACGTTGAAGGAACTATTGCTATCATGACATTTCCTGAGGGATGAGACCCCTCTGGTAGGTTTAGGGGGAGGGGACGACGTGTGGGCTACCAAACCAGCATTTTCAGAATTACGTGTGGTGTAGTTCGGATTTTGCTCTGGATAATTTTCAGTGCTGCCATCAGGCATGTCCTGGTCATGAATCAAGCTCTCTGGGTCAGAGGCTATAGTGACACTCCGACTGGCATCATGGCGGCCGAATGTTTCTGATGGTGACATTGAGAGAGGAAATGGATGGAGTTTTCTAATACCTTCTTCCATCTTATGAGAAGATAAGTTAGAGGACAGACACATAGACAGATTGCACGGAGCCTCTTGGTCCATAGCATGGGGAAATGAAGATGATGGAGATGTACTAGAAATATTTGATTGAAAAACTTGACTGGGCGAGAGGGTATAGTGCCAAGGAGAATTCTGAGGAGGTACAGGAGAGGGGGGTGCCTGGGATACCGGAAGGAACGCATTGCCAGCCTCACTGATCACTTCCTTATCAACTGCAGGAGCGCAATTGATAACATTTGATTTGGCAGAAAGATTTTGTGGGCCACTGAAGATGTCATGAGAAGGGATTTCATTTGCCTGGGCGGGAGGTGACTGAAGAATTGCCGCTTTTGATGTAAGAGGGATTGGAGATACTTGTAAAGAAGGAGAAGCTCGGGGAGAAATCTGTTGGCAGGACAATAGTGGAGACCGGGATCGAGGAGAAGAGTGCACATATCCGACCTCTGGGGCGATTGGAGAAAAAGGGGACAAGCAAACACCTTGGGAAGAACTTCTTGGAGACTTCATCATGCCTGCCAATGCTGGCATCCGTTTTTCAGGCCATAGACATTTCTGAAGGCCTGAACTACTAGACAACTCAGATTCCACCGATTGACCAAATGATTTGAGGAAAGGTGATGGTCCATTCGATAAAGATGACGAAGACAGGAAAACTGGTGCTACTGGAGTTATGGAAGATATTACAGAACTATCTTTAGCATAACCTAAAAAGGGTTTTTCTGTGATGTTTGTTATTGATGCATGTACATTAGCTCTGAGAAAGCTTCGGTACATATTTAATCTGTGTTCCAAGACGTCTATTTCATTGACAACATGATAGCAGTCTGAGCAGACACCGGTGGGTAGTCTCTGCACTGCTGACAGCTGACAGCCAGTCTCATGCTCCACTTTTTCTCGAACAGTCACCTGGAATACATTAACCAATTACAAAAGAATAAAGATGAACACTGCTACAACGAATTACCTACACATACAGTGATGGGCATCAATAATTTTTTTGCTCAAGAAATACAGATACATTGATACATGAAAAAATATTAAACAATATCAAAACAGGGATTGCAACCATACACAATAACAATACATGTGGCTATCACCAATAGCTACATTCCATCAGTAAATTTGAAACAAATGGACTACAAGCATTTAACTAGCTATACACAAATGGAATCGTTATATCCAGAATTGGGTCCTTTATTATATAGCTAATGAACCACTGAAGGAAGACCAAACAAATTTGAACTTCTTTAATTAGCTATAGGCTTAATAACTTTGACCAATAGAACAAGTTGTCAAATTCTTGTTTTAATCAGCTTAATGTCAGTATTGTCTTGCTTATGCTCTCCTGGGCAGATTTCATCATTTTTACTTTTCAAGTCTCCTCAATACTATTTCTGTAAGATTGCTGCTTGCCCATTGTTTTTTCAGGCTGAAGGGGTATCATCAAAATCCTGATTCCCAGTAGCCCTCCCTGTACTCTGGCGACCAGTGACCATGTGTGAGCTGTGGCCTGCACCAGTTTAGTCAAGACATCTGCTGAGTACAAGTTTCCTACAGATGATGCATTACTAAAAAATTTTTTTGTGAAAAAACGGATTACAGTTTTATGGGTAATTTAGTCTAGGGCAAGCAGACACACTGGTTACCCACCCTCATAGCAATAGGATGGGGAGAGGAAAACAGAGGTCTTTAGTCCGCCCTGGGCGACTGTGGAAGATTCCTTTTAAAGTATGATTTAAATGATAGGCAGAATGCCTACTTGACTCTTTTTTTCTTGCAACTATGAAACATTCCCAAGAGGAGCCAATATGGGTCAGACAGCTTCCTCCAAAGAAGGGCCATGCAAAAAGTGGTTGCATCACAGGACCCAGCTCTGCACCTGCAATAGTGCCCACAACCCCCCTCCATTTCTCCTCATTGCCGGTGGGATGGAGTTGTGCGAGTTGTCTTTGGGGACTTGACATGAACGCAACCTGTCAACACTTTCAAGATACCAGATCCACAGCAAAACACTATTTTTCCATGGACAAGTGAACAATCTAATGATACTTCTCCTACAAAACATTGTGTCCAACTAAGGTCCTACACAAAACTTTGTCCCTCATGAGCTCATCCCCATGTACGTTTTTGAGGAATGCAGTGCTTGTGAAGGATATGAACATACTGCAAGGAACAACTCTCTGATGTTCACAGTACCAGAATAATAGCACATGGGTGGCAATGTTTCTGACTGTTACCATATCCACAAAGTAAATATATACAGATATCAGCAATTAATCTCTGCACCTAGACAATGAAGATTCTGATTCCAAGTACAGTTAGCTACAACATAAGATTGAACACAAATCAGATAGCTTGAGACATTTTAGGCTACTAAAACTAGCCACTAGCAATGATTGTAAACTTTTTCAACACAATAAATTAATAACTTATTTGGAATGTTCTTTGTCTCCAAGCAATAGCTAGCTAGCTACTTCAACTATGAGTGTCACTCTTTGATACGGCCATTTATAGCTACTTCAACTGAGAGTGTTACTCTTTGATAAGGCCATCTATAGCTACTTCAACTGTGAGTGTCACTAATTGATATGGCCATTTAAAGCTACTTCAACTGTAATGTCACTCTTTGATATGACCATTTATAGCTAGATTTAACTGTGAGTCACTCTTTGATACAGCCATTTATAAAAATAAATTATAACTTTTCAGCCCAAACAAAGTCAATTATTAGCTAGGTATGCACTATTCCTAATACATATAGGTAACATCTCTAAAGTAAAATTCTATCCAGTGAAAGAACATCAACAACTGCCATTTTATTTGGTGCTTATTAAAAAGACAAATAGAGCCAGCTTACCTTGGAAACCACTGTTGAAAGCATATCCATGGTGGGTTGTATCTTGCCTGCCACAGGTCGACGACACATGAAACACACCTGAGCCCCCTGGCTGCCTTCATCCTTGTCAGGTGCTGAGTTGTTACTGGTACTTGTCATTTCAACAGAAGCAACTGCCAAAGTTTCTTTTTCATTGTCTTCTTTTGAGGAAGCCTCAGTAGATGATATGGTCTTGAAAACTTCATTATTTTCCTCTAAAGACATTTTGATTGACTAGAAGTAATCAACTGGTAGTTTGATAATTTCTTCAAATGGATAGGTATGTATCAAAATATTATCACTGAAAACATAAGTGATAATTGGAAACTACATTGTTATTTAATAATACATTTTGCTTTGTCCAATTAGGTATTCTCTTTCACAGGAATCCTAGGTAGCTATGTACTATTGATTTAAACTGCTAATCATTAAGCTAAATATACCAAGCTGGTAACTAGCTATTCATAGGGCTCTGAAACAAAATAAACTATATTAAAAAATAAAAAACAAATTGATTATAAGTTAACTTTCAAAATAACAATCAGCAAAAGAACAGGAAAAAAATCCATTATATACTGTTTAGGGCTTGATAAAGACTAAAAAATTATTAGAATTGTGGTAAGCCATGAGTTGCATGTAGAGTTAGTCATACATACAGATACAGAAGTAAGGCTAAATTTGCCAGAAGGCAATGGCTGATGGCAAGATACACCACACAGTCCTGACTGATTGCTGCAGTGCAATGCTTGAAGCAGGATGTACAGTGGTTGGAAGAGGTAGTGATTTTTTAAAAGGAGACTTGTTGGTGTTGTGATAAAAAGGATGGGAAGATGTATGATGTTAAAGTGGTTGACCTCCACAACATTGGATGGGGAAGTCATGAGGAGTGAGTGGAGCTTGACTCTTTTCAAGGATGCCTCTGGCAAGATTGTGGGTGCCAGTGGCCATTTAGTGTTGCTGGACCCATGAAGGGATGGTGAAACTTACCACACAAATTCAGTGGATTCAGTGATTCAGGTCCTGGAGGAGTTCAGAAGGGGAGAAATTTAGCCTTGGAGGGGCAGAGACAAGCAGGTCTAGGTGTTGCCCCTTCTTGCGGTGGTGCGGATTCTTTGCAGCTCTTTACTACTGGGGACGCCAGTGCTTCTAAGCAGAGCTGCTTGCGGTTGTCTGTAACTGCTCCTTCTGTTGATTTGCTGTCCTTGCCTTTGTAGTCAGCTGTGGTACCTGGTGGGTCTGCTGGCATGAGCGTGCAAGGATGTGGTGGGCGGAGGGCTGAGAGTGCCTGCAGTCCTGGGGGCGGCTGGGCTGCTAAGGAAGGCACTGGTTCAGCATGTGGCTTTTGTCATACCAAGCTGGGGGGAGAGGGTTCAATTGGAGATAATGTGTTATTAAAGGGAGTTTGATTTATGCTGTTCCAACAGATTCTTCTGGTGCTCTAAAGTATATTTGTAGCCACTGTTAAGGCAGCAAGGAGAGTTCTGAGACAGTCTATCATTTACAGGAATTCTTTTCTCAGTTGCTTATGGCAGTTGGAGCTCTGGTGGTGCAGGTTAGAGGAGTGATGGCCGGCATGAAGAGTAAATGCTCTTACGAGTCTGCCCAGGAAAGTCAATGAACTGGTTGTCTCAGCAGCCATGGCACTGATGGTTTTCTGGCCTTGGTCTGTTCAAGAGGAATATTTTTGAGGAGGATAGGGAGCTAAATGAGAGGGAGAAAAGGAAGTGCTCAGTTATGCCAAGAGGTTTTGCTTGTAAAACTGTCGAGCTGAAAAAAATATTCATGAATTTACCTTTCTGGGTGTAATGTAGATCCGACTGGCATGGTCAAAATTGGTGCTACCAGTTTGTTCAGGGCAAAAAAGATCAGCTACGGCTCCATGCACAACTAACTGTCAGACCCTTAGGTTGCAGAGTTTGAATGATTTTAGGGATCTTTCATTCGGAAGGATCTAAATTACAGGCAGTGTGAGGAGTTGCTGGCTAGAAGGCATGCTCATAACGCATCAGAGGGTGACCATGAGGAGGGAAGTGAATTCTTGGTGGTGACTGCTGGACAGGTGGCGGAAAAGGCACTTGTTGGGACGAGTCTTTTGCTGTTTGCCAAGAGGCGCTCCTCTGGTCGAGCAATGTTTGGTGGTGGTCGCGTTGGCGGCGGTGCTGGTGATCGCGGCGGTGCTGGTGATCGCGGCGGTGCTGGTGATCGCGGCGGTGCTGGTGATCGCGGCGGAGCTGGTGATCGCGGAGGTGCTGGTGATCGCGGCGGTGCTGGTGATTGCGGCGGTGCTGGTGATTGCGGCGGTGCTGGTGATCGCGGCGGTGCTGGTTTACAAGTGTAAGAAGACGACAACAGGCCTTTTGGCCCAAACTGGGTTGCCTTTTTACCCAAACTGGGTTGCCTTTTGATAGTAAGAAGATTAGTTCTGAAGTAGAACACCTAAGATAGCATCTTGCGTCTGTGTATTTTCTGTTTTAATAGATCAAGAAAGGGAAAGTTTGTGGAAGGAAACAGCAGTTTTTGATGATACTCAAAACAACTTAAATCAGCACCTGAAGAGAAAGCCACCAACACACAGTGTCGATCTGAGATTGTAACAGTTTCATTCCTTGTTAAATCAATGCTGACCGGTGTCATTGCTGAACACCATTTTGCGATGGGCAGGTACCAATGCCGGGCTCCTTTTCTACCATGCTAGTGCCAATGCCTGGCACTCATTTAACCGTATGAGTTCAATGCCAAACACCATTTTTTACGAATATACTGGTGTAAGTGCTTTAGATGGGAGCTATCTAGCAACTATTTTGGTAGAATTTGTCAAGTCGTGACTTGAACATTTTGATTGTATCCTTGTTCACAACTTCCGCAAGAAGTCTGTTCCATTCCTCAACAAAACTATAGCTGAAGAAATTGCGTGCAATATTGAGTGTGAAACGCTTGACAACAATTTTGTATCCATTGTTCCTGGTTATTCCGTTTGCATCTTGATTGAAAAGGCTTGCTTGCTTGATGTTTTCCTTACCCTTCATAATCTTCCACACATTGACTCTACGTTTCCGAATCTTCTCTAATTTATTGTATTTTCTGAGGTATGGAGACCAAAATTGGACAGAATACTCAAGGTGCGGTCTAACAAATGCAAGGTATAACCTGCAAATACTATTTCTGCTCCTGTACAAGATTGTGCAGGGTATCATGCCTAACATTATAATGCCTTATTTGGCTGCATCGTCACATTGCTTGCTGCTTTTCAAGTTGTTACTAATGACAACACCTAGATTTCTTTCTTCAGTAGCTAACAGGTATCACCGGACATTGAATATTTGTGTTTAGGGGTATGGTGACCAAAGTGCATAACTTTACATTTGTCAAAATTGAATTTCATTTGCCACTTTCCTGACCACTCAACAATATTGTTCAGGTCTAATTGGATCTGCTCACACTCAAATTTATTTGCACTTTTCCTCTTAGTTTGGTATTGTCTGCAAACTTACTAATGTTCGAGAGTACGTTGCTGTCAAGATTGTTTATGAATATAATGAAGAGAACTGGACCTAATACAGATCCAGGAAGCTTCATTAATTACAACTCGCTGCCATCTGTCAATGAGTCAGCAATTTATCCAGTTATTGAGTTCACCTTGAATACTGATGCTGTGCAATTTACTAACCAAGTGTTTATGAGGAACTTTGTCAAAAGCCTTCTGAAAGTCAAGGCAAAATTCAATTATATTCTTGAAAAAAAAAGCAGCAGGTGAGTAAGACATGAATGATTGTGTCTGAAGCCATGCTGAGAGCTACCTATTAGCCAATTTAATTCTAGAAATTCTGTAATTTAATCTGTGATCAAACTTTCCATCACTTTGCCTATGACTGAAGTGAGACTAATTGGACGGTAATTTCCCGGACACTTTTTGTCCCCTTTTTTAAAAATTGGGGTGTCGCTGGTGACAGAGGCCCCGGGGGTGCTGGTGGTTGCAAAGGTGCTGGTGGCCACGGGGGTGCTGGTAGCTGCAGGGGTGCTGGTGGTTGCAAAGGTGCTGGTGGTCACAAAGGTGCTGGCGGTGGTGTTGGGGCAGTGGTCACTTACCTTTGCAGCCCTCCAAAAGCACACCACACGCAATTGTCAGGTGCCCAGAGCCAAGAGGGGCCAGCATAGTCATGCGCGCCAGCACCTACAAGGACTCCACAGAACAACAAACAGGAAGATGCTGAAGAGATGTGCACTATTAACTTTCAGAAAACACACCATGGAAAAAAAATGCAACAGGACACATCACACCACAAAAACCCCAACAAGACTGGAAACACAACTAGCCCCTAGCACTCAAACAACCTAGGCCTATTTCCCATAAACTTAGCCAATCTCATCATGAAAGTAAAAATGGTAGACGATTCAACAACAGCAGCTGGCAGAACATTCTGAATCCTAATTCCTAAGACATGAAACTTTAAAAACCTCCTTGCCACATCCACCGAGCACTGGGAAAGGGCAGATGTCTCAATGTCCTACCATCCAGCAACCTCTGGAACAGACTGGATAAATCAAAGTTCTCTGTATCACAACACAGAATTCTTCCATACTTATTGAGGCCACTTTTCTGCAGCCTGCCTATGATAGAGAACAAATAAGGAACCAACAGAATGTCATGGTAAGATACATTGATAAGGCCATGCACCTGTTTGGTCCACCTCATCTGAACAGTTTCACATCCTCAACCCAAATTCCACACACAAGAACAGTAGTGAAGAATGGGTCTGACATGCAACATTAGGAGTGTGACCCTAAAATCCTGACTTTTGTTTGGTCAACCAAAACAAATCACCATGTAGCTACAGAAATTGGAAGCTCAAAGCGCATTTTTTACACCATGCCTATAAAAATTTGAACTAACATCCACATAAATTTCCAAATTCTACTCTGCCTGGGCAAATTCCAAATAAACCTCCCCAAGGGTGTTAATGGCACCCGCACTGGAACCAATCCATCTAGCGAAACGGAAAACAACACACCTTTAAGGGGTCAATGACAAATTTAATTAAGATGCAGTCCAAAAAATTTGTCAAGATCCCCCTAAAAAGCAGACACACCAAAAACAACATCAATGTCATCATATTAGAGAGATGAATAAATTTTGAAATCAACAGTAAATGCACCAACTTAGAAGCTAGGCAATGTCAGAAAGTGGCATAAAGTATTCCTCATACTGAGATTAGCTGAATAGAAATGATTTTGAAACTGACAGAAAGAAAATTGAACCCAAGACTGAGCCCTGAGGAACCCCACACTGAACATACCACATCCAAATTAAGCCGGCATCAACTGACTTGATTAGCTTAAAGTAAATCAAAACATCTGATCCTCTGTTGATCTAAACCTTCCTAAATTCAAACTATCTGGAAGACAGGAGTTGGTAGGACTCTAAATAGTCCCCCAGTTCAGCAGCAACAATCCAATCCTCTCCATAGACTGCAACAAGCTAACTGGACAACAGGTAATGGGATCATACCTTGGTTTGCTGTTAAAAATTGGAAGCAAATATATACATGTGGATGTTTGCTCAGGTTCAGCATGATTAGGGAGTTTATGTGGATGTTTGTCTCAAGTTCCATGGGCATGTCAGGGAAGTTGTGCAAGAAGCTACTGGTCTCTCACCATCTCTGTAGTGATTTGCTGTGATCAAAAGTGAACAGAAGTCTGGATTTTATGGTCACCTTCATTGTGATGCATATCATACCCCTTCTTGACAACTGTTCTTGCGTGTGGAATCTTGGTTATGTTCAGGATGTGAATTTGGTTGAATTTGTTCAGAGGAGGTGGACCAACAGGTGCATGGCCTGTCTGAGATGTCTTACCATGGAAGACTGATGGCGCTGAATTTGTTCTCCATCACGAGCAGGTTGCTAATGAGTGACCTCATAGAATACAGGGAAATTTTGTGCTGTGATATGATGAGTTTTGATTTGTCCATTCAGTTATAGGAGTTGCTAGGTGGTAGGACATGGGAAGATTAGCACAAACTCTTAGGGCCATGTTGCTATGGGAGTGTAGCACGGAGTTTTTTTGTTATCTGATGCGTTAGGATGCAAAAGGCATGCTGTCTTTCCAGTATTGATGGCGCCATCTCCAGCAGATCACATAAACCAGCTGTTCATCTGGGTCACAATGTGGTCCAACACCAAGGCAACTCTTTTTTTTCCTCCTTGGGATGTGAGCATGGAACAGCATAGGAGAGTAGCCACACCGTTGCCTAAGGTCTTTCTCATGCAGAGATTGCCTGAATAAAACATGATTTTGAAATTGACAGTTGAGATCAAGAATGGTAGCTAGTGACTCCAAATGTATTTTGGTCTCTTTTGTCAACCCTCCTTCATAAAATCTTGCCCTCATTCCATGCAATTTCTCTCCTCACCTTCAACTTGAGGGACCACAGTACCCCAAGTAGTCTCCAGTTAGAGACATGTCAAGTTCATTCAGACCTCTCAGTATAGTGAAGAACACATTCTTAGCCCCATAACATCAAGGTAGACAAATCCATGAGGCCAATCAATTCTGGACAATGCTTCAGAAATACTGAGGCTACCAATATCATGCTACAACCTCCAGCAGATTCACGGAGGGCACCAGCATCACCGCGGCCACCAGGACCTCCACCATGGTGCAACAGGCCTACCAGGACCTCCCCTATAGCCACCAGGACCTCCACCACAGACAGCAGAACAACCCCGAGGCCACCAGCATAACCAATGCAGCTAACAGTACTAATACTAGGTACCAGCAGTGCAGCACTACCATTACAAACTCAAGAAATACCCCTAGCTGTACCTTGATTACCAGCTGCCACACAACCCCCCAGCAGCAGCCTTTCTTGCAAAAATATGCTGTTGCTGTCTGTAGACTGTAGGTCAAGTCTCTCTGTATGTACACCAACTTCAACTTGTCCATGAATCTTCAATTATTTGCACAATAGAGCAGCTTGCAGCGTCCTTCTTCTAGTGCAATTCAAAATTTCAGCTCTAAACAAGCTAGTTTGCCAATTCTCACAAGTCCACTGAGCTTAACTTCTCCAAAATCCAGAGCTAAGCAAACTTCAGCAAGCCTCTCCATCACAACCGCAGCACTGCCAGTCTAGAAACCTTTGTAAACAATAAAAATCCTGCTGACATTCTTGTTCCTGCACTTTCTCTATTCAACCCAAATCTCCTCCCTAGAAACTGTTTATTTGAAGGTTGAAGACCCCTCATGTGGCTTATTAGCTACGCAACAGCCATGTGCAGAATCAAACTTTTTTGAAATCTTGTCAACTCATTTGGTAAAGGATCCAACAGCAGCCAACAACTGAATGAAAGGCAAGAAGTCCAGTCTCCACACTAGAATCACAATCAGCTTCCACTCTACCAGAACACTTAGGTATACCTAGAACAAAAAATTTGTACAGCACCCCTGTAGCCTTCAGAACTTAGAAGACAACAGGCGGCATCCTCATCAACCCCAAGAAAAGACACATCATCATGAATATTCCCATGGCAGACCAAAAAGAAAAAGCTGCCCCTAAGAATTGCTTCACAGAAACAACAGTGCAAATCCCCATACGGTTGCCCGATCAACGTCCCTTGTTTGCAGACGTTGCAGGTTACGCGCTCAACGTCTATGAACGGGGTATTTGAAAATTGCGGAAAACGCATCAGATCACACTGAAGTATTTTTTGAACAGCATCACATATCCTCATGATCAGACTATCAGAGTAATGGCTTCTAACAATAAGATCATTGCAATCTGCACTAGCAATGCGCTCCCTGTGTTGTCAATGATAGGAGGTAAGAGAGGAATATTGTACACTCTAGATAGAAGACACTATGTGTGTTCATCAGGAATAAAATGGCTATCTCTAATGTGCTCATTAATTTCCCTCGTCTGCCTTACCCTGGTGGATTACTCACATTTCTATTAGATTGAGTTGTGTATCAAATGTAATTCTATGCCCTCGATGGTTTTAAATGAAGTGGTTGGTAATATTATTATTACTAAGTTCTTATAATCATTACTACTACCATGTCACCGAATCATAGTTTACTGGCATTTCGTGTGATTAGCCATACATGGTGACACCACGACTGAGGGTGGAACCAAGGCGGACTTTTATCACGTAGTCACGTAACTGTGATGCGCTTCTGAGAGGTACATGTTACTGGAACGGTAGGTGTTTAATTTGCATGTATGCCCCGCGGGTTAGATTTAAATCAGCAACATCTGATATATGTACCCAATGATAATAAGTACGTCTGCCCCGCAGGCTATAAATGTGTACCCTACGATAACACGCACGTGTTTTCGCGGGTTAGAATTAGGTACCTACGTACCCTTCCCCATCAGGTGGAAACACGCGTCTAAGTTATTGATACGAGTAACTCGTGAAGCTGGGGCGGGCTGCTCAGAGAGGATGCGTTAGCCCCACAGGGTAGCTAGAGACATTATTCATATATTATGACCGGATTGAACGCTTTCTAAAGAAGTCGTGTTAAGAAGTTTTTGTTAAATAGGCATGTAGAGGTCCTTGATTGACCCTACATTATTTCTAATAACACTAAACGCATTATAGGTGCATCACAGGCCTATTACGATTAGGCAATCACATATTTTGATATTGTTGCATATCTCTGTAGGTAGTAAACAACACTTTGTTCAGCTAGCACAAACAGCTTACAATTATAGTTACAGCGCAACAATAGGATTGAGAGAAAAATTCTGACAAAACTGGCAACAAGCGC
>SDVV010002834.1:0-22281 GCA_016164225.1 Gammarus roeselii
CCTCCAGGAGCTCACCATTTAGGGTGACACTAATTTTGCTCGCATCGACAGTCCTCGAGCATCTCATTACTTTACTCTTACCCACGTTCACTCGAAGCTTCCTCCTCTCACACACTCTACCAAACTCAGACACTAGCCTACATAGCTTCTCCTCCGAATCCGCTACCAGGGCCGTATCATCAGCAAATAGCAACTGGCTCAACTGCCAACTCCGTCCATTCGCTTCCAAGAGTTCCAAGCCACGACCCAGCACACTCGCGTTCACCTCCCTGACCACTCCATCCATATATAGAGCTCGGTTAGTAGCAAACGAATTGTCTCTTGTGTTTTTACAAAGACAAATTCTGTTCCAATGAAGGAAACTTTGAACCATTTGCAAAGTATTTGTGTACCTTGTGTGATGTTACGTGGCTCGTCTGTGTACTTGTAATAATTAAAACATGAAAGGGAATTGTTTCAGTTATGTTGAATGTAACAGAAGGTGTGAAAAACAGACTCTTTTTTTTAACATTTAGAACTCAAAATTTTACTAGTTCAATCTTATTTGATTAGCATGTTGTCGAACAAGTTATTATAAACCGATTCCATTTCAAATTGAACTAACCACAGCCATATATTGTGATACATGAACCAATCGCAGTTAATAAGGTGAGTGCTAATTCTATGAATTTGACCAAGAATCAGTCCCTCTATTAAAAACCTTCGTGATACAGTAATAAGTTATTTAACATGTAAATATTTTAATTTTTCTAAATCAGTCCACCACTCCCACCTGTCACCGTCTCTGAGCCTAGTGAACTGGTCGGCGAGGATGCAGGCCATCGTGGGGCCCACCTTGCCTCCCGCCACCACGTCCTCCATCAAACCGCCCACCCACACGTCCACATTACCTGGGGAGCAGCACGGCAGTAAAGTGATGAGATGGTAATGTTCAGCAGCAAAAAAGTGCGGTTATGGTTAGCCTACAATCGAACAATTGAACTATTTTTCACACGTGAAATTTAACTTTAAATACAAAATTCTGATGGTATTATATTTGGACAAAGTTTCTTAATGAATAATGGCAATTAAATTTCCGATGAGTTAAAATAGCAAGCGGTGAATGATCATTAATATTTGTCCTCAGTCTTCAGTAATTAACGAAGTTTCTTTCGCTTATACAAGGCCACCTAAAGGCACAGTCTTGATCATTTCAGAGGTAACCTGATATAAGCGAGTGACGACGGCTGACTAAAGTAGCGGAGATCGAATTTAATATGCAATAAATTCATTTTAATATATCTAATTAGTCACGGTCACTCGCTGGTGTGACGTGAACACAGTAATGCTCAGTCCTGTATGTGGCCTTGACATTTAGAAGGTACTGTAATGACTGCAGCCACGTGCAGGCGCGATGCACCAGCGATTGCTTTTAACATCGAAAAAGTTTAATTTTAGCAGTAGAAGTTACACCACGTGCATCTCTCTAGATTGATGGGAATACAGTTACTGGGCCTCCAAAAGTTGTTGGTCGACTAGTAGTGGTTAATAATGTTGCGGGCATGATATGAACCTTTTTATCAAGTTACTGAAAAAAATGTTCATATACGGTTTATTAAAAAAACATGATTAGATTCGAAAAGGGTGACGAGGCTTGCGAGCGAACTGGTGTCAGCGTCTTTCTGATGCTGAACATCAAACTAGCAATCGGTGATGCATCGAACATAGACAATTTATATAATACTTTCGAGTGATCGTTTTTTTTACGCTTCGAATGACAAAGGCATGCACGGGTGCTACAGGAGGTACAGTAGCTCCTAAGGTGCTGAGGCTATATGATCACATCACTATCCGGATGGCAGCAAAGAGCATTATCACTGAGCTTCCCATGCTCCAAAGCCCACAGATTTGCAGTTGCTCTTTCCTAAAGTGCTGAGGCTACATGATCACATCACTATCCGCATGGCAGCAAAGAGCATCATCACTGAACTTCCCATGCTCCGAAGCCCACAGATTCGCAGTTGCCCTTCCCTAAGGTGCTGGGAGTAATGAGCCCCGAAGATGAAGAAAGACAAAAAACGGGGATCCCATGCATGAGATCTACACTCAGTGTAAGGAATACCAAGCATGAGAACAGCAAGAAAATAAATAAAAAAGGAGGAGAGTCGTATAAAAAAGATGCATGAAGGAAAAACCGGAGCTAAGCAGTTGTTAGCCACTGGAAAGAAGAATCATTAGGAACGAAGTGCAACAGCTATTGAAAAAGTTATTAAGAGCGAGATTGATATAAGTGAAAGGAAACTGAAACTGAACATAAGATGCAAATGAGGTGAATAAAAGTCACATACATTCAAGATAAGGGTGAAAAGGAGAGACAGTGAAGGGTGAAGAAGGTAGAGTTCCGCTTAGACCGTGACTCCATGCAGCCATGAACCAAACATATGCCAGGGAGTGAAATAGTTGGCAAATGGAATACTACTTTGTATCCTGGCCACGGATAAGATCAAGGCAAGATTGGCTTTAAAATTCAACTAAATAGAGTAGCCGGCACTGCCATCAGGCGATTAGACCTAAATCGACTGACAAACTGACAATAAATGCTCTAGCAAGAGCCTCCGCGTCGTTGTGTAGTTTGTTGTCTTAGTTAATGGTTACACAACACTACAAACTTGGACGTTTTTTGTTCATTGGTTTTGTTTATTGTCCAAGTTAGTAGTTACCCAAGACTACATACTTGGAATATTGAAGTAAACTTATATTTGACCTGGATGGCATTTGTGTTGTCTTCAGCTTTGATCAATTTTATTTACAACCCATTGACTGCAATATTTTATTCAACACTATTCATGACTCACTGAAGGGAAAACAGACACAAACTGGTCAGAAGAAGAACACCAACCAAATTTTTCAGTGTTGAATGAATACCTAATGGTATAATTAGCCTTCGAAACAAGCGGACAGTTCACCTGATTTGTTGTAAACCCAATCAATAAATTCGTATTTCAACCAAGGAGAAAATTTCTGATTGAGAATTTACTTCTTGACACAGTAGTCATCCTCCGTTCAAGTGGTCAAACTAGGAAGTATTCTGGACACCATTGAGCGCCTAAATGTATTCTGAAGAAGCATCGTTGGCAGGCCAGGGTGCCCAGGGTGGCCATCTCACCAGGGTGGCCGTAAAGCTGGTGTAGCTTCTCTCTGATCTCATCAGATGCGATGTCGGACTTGAGATCATCGAAGTTGTCAGGCACGGACAAATTGCAGAAGTGTCTCCATTCCAAGTAGCCTGAGGAAGGAGAATACAGATAAGAATAGCTTAAGATTTTTCAATCGCGGTCGCAAATTTGAATAAAAATCATAGTAAAGTGATCCATGCACTACTTAAATTACCTGATAATCTGTAAGGACCTGTTAGAGAAAGTAGGAGCATATCTTAATAATTTTTACTCCAGAGGCACCTGTTGTAAATAGCCGGCAAGCTTGATAATAATTCAGTGTTACCCCGGCTTTCCGTAGTTGTTTAAATATGATACAAATATCCTTTTTGTGTCACCTGGCAATGCGTGGTCTCTGCCCCTCTGAATGTTCATAGCAGCCAAGTCAAGAGCGATCTCGTGCGCCGACTCGAAGAGCTTCTCAGTCAGTTCGGTGTTGAGGAACTGACCCGCTTGCTGAAGAAAATAAGATGAAACAGATCGGATGACGGTAATGCTAAGAAGCATTCAGTGATAATGGCATGAAAGACAGTCTAAGAAGTTGGTTCCTGACAACAAATCGAAACTCATAGAACTAATAATAGAAGTTACTTGATGCTCGGTTCTACGTTCCAGTTCTATTATAGCTACCGTGTGACACGAGCACAACCCCTTAGCTAGCTACTATTAGGATTATTGAAGTAGGACGGCCTCGAAAGAAACCAGTTACTTCATGCGTTTTTAAAGCTGCTTGCCAAAACGCTGCTTGCCCCCAAAATGACTTTCAGGAAAGAACCCTATGACACGTTGGCTGTCGATTAATTTTCTTTAGGTCCAAGACGTCCGATCACTTCATAAATATGAAATTCGTTTTTATAATTGTCAACAATGCCTAGTCTAAGCCGATTAAGCTCGGCCCGTTCAGAATAGCTGTTATGTTGGCAATTAGCGTCAATACTCAGCCCGCTCAGACACATTAACTTCAAAAATGTTCCTGCGTGTTGAAAGAGTGGCACGCAGTAGTACTATTGCTTCTGTATTCCACCGGAACCTCAACACAAAGTTAATGCACCCGTAGGGCACATGTGGCACACAGCATCACCGTGTTGCTCGCTATATAATGGGCGCGCAGTTTTCTTCGGAGTGCATAAATATTGTTCTGACTCCGCTTCCACGGAAACCACCCTGGCTTTCGTATGACAAACGTAACGACTTTCGAATGATAAGTTCTGTATACTTCAAATATTTTTATCCGTGTTTAAGTGAATCATAAGAATCTATCCAAGCCCAGGAGAAGTTAATTCTTGTCAAAACTCAAGAAGAATCGTGCTCGATCGCGACGAAAGTATAAGAACACGTTGAATACTTCGTTTCATCATATATCTAGACACCGCGGTGTTGTTCATCTTTCCAAAAGGAAGCGTCGGTGTGTCAACCAGACCCGACTGTTTTCGAAGAGTGCTCATTTAGACAATGTATAGTATACCTTGACGGTGGCCGTTGGCACAGTCATTATTAATATTACGTTGTTGGTGTTTGATGTTTATGGGAGGTATGTTGTATTGAAGGTGTTTGACTAGACAGGTACGGATTCAGACACTAGGCCGAATCTCCCAAGATAGGGGCGGCCGATGGCAAGGCGCACCTCACATTTCTTTCATATACTCACACTTACACAACTTAGCCCTTATGCGTTAAAGGGTCTGGCCGGAAAACCTCGCAACACACACTCTGGGTCATGAGTAAGGTCTGAGGAGAGGGGCAACAGAAGTACCCGACAGTGTGACTGGTTTATCCTGCCGCGTCATGATGACCGGGCTCATCCACCCACGACCATCACGTTTCGTATCGAGATATCAAAGGCGGGAAAGCACATCAGGGCAGCGTCATTAATCATACATTCACACCATTCACCACTTACGCCTTTTCATTACACGCTCTCTCGCAATTACCACATTCAAGTCTCTCCTTCCTAACGCCTGTTTCACACCATCCATCCTTCCAAACTTCGGTCTACCCTTAGGCCAACAACCATTCGCCTCCGCTTTCATCACCCTTTTTGCCTATCTCCCTTCATCCATCCTCGCCATGCGCCCAAACTTTCTCAGAACACGCGAATCTACTCTGTCCTCTATCTTCTTCACCACCCCCGTTCTATTTCCAACTACGTCGTTATTGATCCCGTCTCTCAGCCTACTCCATCTCTAAAACATTCTAACTTTTTCTCTTTACTGCTCGCTCCCTCTAAGTCTCAGCCCCGTAGAGCACAGTTTGTGCAACTACACCCTCATACAGCCCTCACTTTGCTACCATCCCCAACGTCCTACAGCTCATTACACTCTTCAGTGCACCCACCACTTTACACCCTTCCTTCACTCGCGACTCCACCTCAGTTTCCACTAGTTTAGTGTTCTCCACATGGGAGCCCAGCTACTTCAAACACTGAACTTCCTCCAATAATTCTCAATTTAGGAGAACACTTATTCTGCGTGCATCACCATTCCTGGCGCATCTAATTACTTTACTTTTACACGCGTTCGCTCGCAGCTTCACCTTCTCACACACTGCCAAACTCAGATACCAGTCTACACAGCTTCTCCTCTAAATCCGTCACCATTGCCGGTGGCTCAACAGCCAACTCCGCAAGTTCGTTTCTAACAGCTCCAAGTCACGACCCATTATACTCGCATTCACCTCCCTGACCACTCCATCCATGCAGATATTGAACAGCCAGAGAGACAAAACGCAGGCTCGTCTCAGACCCACTTTCACTGAGAACCAATCATTCGCCTCGATACCCTCGCTGACACATGTTCTGCTACCAACGTAGAAACTCCCATCTCTGCCTTACTGCAAAAATCTGATGGCACACGAGACAGGTGTCAGTGCAAAAAAAACGTAAATTACATTGATTTTATCCGTATTCGAAAACAAAATCAACATAGCGGGTGACTTCTCATTTGCTCGGCTTTGCCTAAAGTAAAAACTATGCGCGAATGGGTGCACCGCGGCGGAAGTCAGATTGGAAGAAAAAGGGTGGGTTTGTAATCGAGATTTAGAATGGGATCGGTCCTCTCAATTGTAGTGAGCCGATACCTCAAGTCATTAAATTTATAGTAGGACGTAGACTTCAACTTCCAAGCACAGTACTAGGCTCTGGTATAGCGTGCGTTCACGCCGTATTTTTGTTCCAGAGTATTTTTGTTTCAGATTCAGCATCAGTGGCCGTTTACCATCATATAGCATTTTATTTTTCGTCTCCAGGAATAGCAGTGATTCTAGATGAAAGAACGCATATCCCTTTTAAAAACAATGCATTATACTTTTGCTTATGCACAGAGGCAAATTAAATTACAGATTAAATTTCCGCCTCTAGTTGGTGCTGTAATATGGTTTCTGCCATCAGATGGCGCTGTGAAGCGTAACTGAAATTCGGGGTCCTAGGCAACAGTCAGTTAACCTGGCCTGCGAGCACCATTCTGATGGAGCATCTCGTGGTACCAACGCCTCTCACGCAGTTGAGAGGTCAAATTTCCGTTCTTCAAGTCACAAGACCTGTCTTATAGCCCATCCGGGTTGGGTGTAACTACTCATGAAGGGTTGTTGCTGTTGTTGCTCAACCTCCGCTCCTCCTATGTTTGTCCGAAATCAATTAATTTTTTCCTGTATGTTAGGTCAGTGAGTAAGCTTAGCAGGTCGAATGGGGGGCAAGAAGGCTCGCCGGGCTGCTGCGGGTGCATTGCATTCTATCAGCAAGTGTTTCACGCTGATTTCTACCTAGTGGCAACAGGGGCATAGTGCGGCGTTTGTTCTATATTTACATCCATTAAGTGGTTGCCAGTTATCAGCCACGTGTGTCCCGTGCACAAGCGGTTGGTGAACACTGTCTCTTCTGTTGGAGAAGATGGTTTCCCATTCTCTAACCGTGGGGTTGAACTGAATGCATTTTTTATCCGGTTGCCACATGTCATTCCTTCGTGATGTTATATGGGAGTTGATTAAGAACCAGTCTTGGTAGTATGCGCTGATAAATGGTTCTCGATGGGTAGACGCCAGTTTAGCAAGGGTCTCTGCGAGCTCGTTTTCCCTTAAGCCCACGTGATCAGGGATCCAGCCGAATACGACCGTTTGGAGTCTCAAACATCGTGAACAGATCGTACTGCATTTTACGAAGAGTAGCTTGTTCTTAGTGCAGAGTTTTGAGCTGAGTGAGAGCAATATGCCTGAGAATACGATATATTTGGGGAGGACTGAGAAACGATGTTTTTAGGGAGGCGGTCTGTTCTTGTAAAACAGATGGCTAATTCGAGCGCGCACAACTCTGCAGATAAAACAGAGGGTTATTGTGGGAGGGTGGCCGAACGTGAAATTTCATCAAACACAGCGCCACGACACAACGTCCGCGGCTTTTGAGCAGTCAGTGTTTATGACGGTACTCTGAGTATTGTTCTTCGAGTACCTAGTTTCGAAAATTCTTGCGGTGTACTTGTTGGTTAGAGTCGTTGGGTTAGGTTTTTTTTTTAATCAAGGTTGACCAGCGGTGAATTGATCATCCGCGTTGGTGTGTAGATTTTTAAAATTTGGTAGAGGAAGGAGGGTTTGATAGCCTCGTGATGGATATTCAGCGAGGTGAGGAAGTTGTCCACGCGTAGGGAAAATGGACTTAAATGGTGAGCATAAATTTTCATAGCTGCGAAGAGGAGTTTATCGGAAATGTTGGTGATGTGGTTGAGTGATGGGTTGTTGACGAGGTTCCAAGTCTTGGAATGGCATTGAAGCAAGACTATGTCTCGCCATAACGGAAGTTGAAGCTCGTTAACAAGCACGCTCAGAGATTCGATGGGAGTGGAACGGAAGGCACCGGCTGTGATGCGCATAGCGTTACTTGCGATGATCGAGAGGGGTTCGCGAGTAGTTTCGGCTGCTGAACCGTAGACAACTGCTCCACAATCGATGCGTGAGTGCATAACTGTTCTACACAACGTCATGTCAGTGTCCATATCAGCACCAAATTTCAAATATGTTATCGAGAGGATGCGTCTCGCTGACCTTTTGCAGCGCGTCTCCAGAGCTGTATTGTGGGGTAGCTATGCGAGTTCAAGGTCCCACGCAATACCCAGAAATTCCACAAAACCTTGTACAGCGTCTGAGCTGGTTTCATTTATACACCGGGAACGGGAGGGAAATGCATGCTGTTAGTTTTAGAGGGCGAGAATCGGAATCAGTTTAAGGAAGCCCAGTTCCCGACTAGGGTTAGACACTTCTGGAGTTTATGTAGAGTTGTTAGAAAGCTAGGGTGTCTGTAGCTTACTAGTGAGTCGTCCACATGAAGTGATGAAAGCAGTCTTCCGTTACGGAGGTGAATGTCGTCCAGCTGGTCGATTTTGAGGATAAAAAGGGTGGCACTGATGACGCTTTCCTGAAGGACGCTCATTTCTTGCGGATACGATGGCGACCGAGTGTCGCCGACCTTGACCCTGACGGTACGACTTTGCAGAAATTGATGAATAAAATGCGGTAGGCGACCTATCAGCCTTTTTGCGGTGGAGATTCTTCATGATATCATCTTTCCAAGTAGTGACGTATGCTTTTTCATCGTCGAAAAGTATGGAAACCACATGTTCTCTTCGGACTTAGGCATGTCGAACGTCAGGTTCCAGTCGAACGAGGTGGTGCGTCGTGGAATGCTGCTTGCGGCCGCCGCACTGGATGATGTTGAGGCCTGAATGCATTTCAAGGTAGTCAACAAGGCGTGAGTTTGTCATTCTTTCCATCATCATACAGAGAACTCTAGTAAGAGCAATGGGGTGGTTGTTTACGTGGGTCTCTGTGGCATTTTCCGGGTTTTGATATCAGGATGACAGCGGATTCCCGCCATTGTTCAGGAAAAAAGGAGTTTGAATACGGGTGAAGTTTACGAGTATGGTCTATAGATTAGAGTGTCAAGGCTTTCTAGTGCACTGGAGTCAATGTCCTTCTGGCACCGAGAGTATGGTCTATAGCGCTATAGCGTACTGTACTTCACCGAAAAGGGTTCGTGGTTAAAAAAATCCGTTTGTGGAAGTAAAGTCAATATGTTCACGTCTGCTTTTCCTGTGGAAAAGCAGACGTGTAATTTGTTGATTGCGATATCTGGCTAAAATTCTAAGCTGGTGCATTCGTGATTTTCGCGTAGGTGGCTCGGGGCGTTCCTGGATGAGTCGCATTTTTTTCCCCCACATGGGAGATGAGGGGTTTCGGTTAATAGTGTCGACTTATTGGTTACAACTTTCCCTTTTTTTCTACACTCCACTAAGTTTGCGGAATACAGCAGATGCCCTTTTCCTCGCTATTGGGTTACTGCAGGATCGTGCGCGACGAAATGCCATGTACAGACTTTCACGCCTGCCTTTTGCGTCTTGCACCTCCGGGCATCACCACGGGTTTGGGAAAAGTTAAAAGTGAACATTGAGTGATGCATGCGGCAGCTGAACTTTGATATTTATCAGAACATGACTTCGTCACATGGATGACGAGGTCGTGTCCTGAAATATCGTCCAGGATGAGATCCATATCGTGCCACGCAATATTGCCGAGTTTTCCTTTCAGACTTCCGTTAGATGAATCGAAGTTCTTGTGCAGTGGGATTGTTTGGTTGGTTAGTGAGAAGAAATATGATGACTGAGTTGTGGTCAATTGTCGTGTATCATTATCACTCCCATGGGGTCTGTTTATACTCCCCCCCGAATTTCATGGTAGCTGTTTAGGTCTCCAAGTAGGAGTACGAGAGAGGGCAGTTTGTTGAACGCCAACTTTAACCCCAACTTGAAAATCGGAGTCTCATTTCCGAACCAAGAGCCGAGCCTTAGAACTAGAAATTTGGCTTGAGAACTTGAGTGACATGTTACAATTTTGAATTTTAGCAGGAGAATTTGGGAACTCACCAACAGAACACGAGCGCCACCCTTGGCAACTAGAGTCTCACCTTGAGCTTAGCCGGAGTGGCAAATAGTCCCCTGAGAAGAGGGTCAACGCCCCCCTCCTGCACCAGGCGCCAAGGGCTGAAGAACGCCTTGTGCAGGGGCAGGTGGCCGTGTCGAATGGGCTGAAATGAGGCGTTCAGACGGTGCAGGACGGGGTTGATGAGCGTGTGACCGAACCTGCGCGGAGACCACAAATTCATTTGGGGGATGTGGTTAACAGGTGAACCGGGCAGATTAGCAAAGGTGTAAAGTTTGTACAAGTATGTGCACGCAAACAGGAGAGACAGAAAGTCACGAAAAGAGGAGATCAACAAACACAATAGGAAAACCAGTCACAACAGGAGAGTCAGACAACATAAGTTCTACCTAGCCAGCACTACAGGCACAAAGTAATCCATACAGTTCCTACAAGAACAGATTAGAACGGCTTGAGTCATACTTGCACAGCAGAGTCAAGTATACTTGCGCCGAGCGTCATAACAGCATTTAGTGAAACCTTTTTTTTCTGCTCAGCAGCCCCAGGGACGGACGTGGTGCCTAAAAGGTGCAGTAGATCTATCAGTAGAAGTAGTAGTCGCATCTGTGCTCTACCGGAGCCCCAACGCGAAGTTACTGCAGGCTTTCCCGAAGGGAGTGGAGATCCGTGAGTTCTGTTGGGTTGCACGTGCGCGCAGTCGAATTCAAACTTCAGCAACGGGAATCAGCAGGAAAGTAAACTAAGGAACGAGGAAGATTCAGACAGGAGTAGTTTTAAACAGAGTCATAAAGTCCGGTATACTTTCCAAAACATATTATTTATTCCTGTAAGCTGTTTCTGCGAGCAGGCGTTGCAGGTTTAAAGCTCATCGGGCTACTGCGAGTGCATTACAGTCCATAAGTAAGTGTTTCACACTGATTGCCACCTGGTTGCCAACAAGAGCAACACACAACAGGGGCATGGTGGTGCATCCGGCCCCATGTATCTACATCCATCGGATGGTTGTGAGTTATCCACGTGTGTCCCGTGCACAAACGGTAAATGAATACTTGGTCTCTTCTATTGGAAAACTTGGTGTTATTCATTCTCCTGCGGTTGGTTAAACTACAAGCATTTTAGGTCCACTCTGTTGCCAAGAGTGGTTCCATCGAGATGTTATTGGCGAATTGATGATTGGAAACCAGTCTCGGAATGTATGGAAATAAATTGTTCTTGGTGGGAAGACGCCTGTTTAGCAAGGGAATCTGCGCGCTCGTTGCCTCTTATTCCTACGCGCCCAGGGATCCAGCAGAATTCAATCGCTTAACCAGTTCCGGACATTGTGAATAGGTCGTGCTGCAGTTTACGAAGTGCAGGGTGTTTATGGTGCATATTTTTCAGCTGGGTGAGAGCGCTCAGACTGTTCGAAAATACGACGTATTTAGGGAGATGGTCAGTATTGGCAATACAATATGGCTAGTTCAAGTGCGTACAGTTCAGCAGAGAATACAGAGGCCCCTCGGGGTAGGGTTGCCCAACGTGTGGTCCTTCCGCACACGGCGGCGGCTACCACACCGTCCGCTGTTTTGGAGCCGTCGGTGTATATATGACGGTGCTCCGAGTACTGCTCCTGAAGTAGTCTTGAAAATTCTCGGCGGTACGTGTTTGTTGGAGTGGTTTCTTTAGGGTACACGTGGATGATCATCCACGTTGGTGCATTGATAAAAAAAATCGATAGAAGAATGAAGGCTTGATAGCCTTGCGATTGATGTTGAGCGATGTTAGTAGGTTGTCCACGCGTATTGAAAACGGTGTGCATATACTCTTCTTTGTCGCAAATAGGCGTTTTTTGGAAATGTTGCTACGTCGCCGAGTGCTGGGTTATTTATAAGGCTTCTAGTCTTGAAATAGTTTTGTAGCGAGAGTTTGTCTCCCCGGAGCGGTAGTGGAAGCTCGTTAGCTAGCACGTTGAGGGACTCGATGGGAGTGGAGCGGGACGCGCCGGTTGTGATACGTAGAGCATTGTTGACGATGATCGAGAGTGGATTGAGAGTGGTTTTGGCGGCTGTTCCGTAAACAACGGCTCCGTAGTCAATGCGCGAGCGTATCAGTGCTCTGAACAACATTATGCCGGTACCTTTGTCGGTACCAATTTCAGTGATGTTACCGATAGTATAGGTCCTGTTGCCCGTTTACAGCGTGTCACCAGGGCTGCAATGTCTGGTCGCCATGTGAGTTTAGGGTCCCACACGAGGCCAAGGAATTTTATGGATTCTTCGTATACTAGAGGTGTGTTATGCAGCATTAGGTCTGGTTTCAGATGTGAGCCGGGTCCAAGGGTAAAGTGCATGCTTTTAGTTTTAGAAGGCGAAAATTGGAATCCGTTCAAGAACGCCCAATTTCCGACTAGGTTTAGACGTGTCTGGAGTTCATGTTGAATCGTTAGAAGGCTTGGGTGCCTGTAGCTTATTTGTAGATCGTCTACGTATAGTGATGTGAGGAGTCTTCCATCACGCGGAAGAATGTTTGCTAGCTGGTCTATTTTGAGAATAAAAAGAGTGACTCTGAAGACGCTTCCCTGGGGGACTCCCATTTCTCAAGGATACGATGGTGACAGGGTGACGCCGACTTTGACCCTGAAGGTACGGTTTTGGAGAAATTTATGGATTAAACGTGGTAGGTGTCCTCTCAGGCCTTTGCGGAAGAAATCCTTCATAATTCCGTTATTCCAAGTGGTGTCGTATGCTTTTTCAACGTTGAAGAAGATGGAAACCACGTGTTCCCCTCGGACATAAGCCCGTCTAATGTCAGATTCCAGTCGTTCAAGGTTGTTCATCGTGGCGTGGCGCTTGCGGCCACCGCACAGGATGTTGTTGAGGCCTGCGTGCATCTCAAGGTAGTCTACAGACCGTGTGTTAATCATTCTTTCCATAGTCTTACAGAGGACGCTGGTCAGGGCGATGGAGAGGTAGTTGCGTGGGGTCACCGTGGAATTTTTCGGGTTTGGGTATTGGGATTATCACAGATTCTCGCCACTGATCGGGAAAAAATGAGTTTGAATACAGAGTGTTGAACATTTTTAATAAGTGCTCACGAGCACCATTTGGGAGATTCTTGATCATGTTGCTGTACACCCGGTCTGGCCCAGATGAAGTTTCACTTGTATGGTCTATGGCGCACCGTAGTTCGTAGTGGGAGAAAGGTTTGTTGTAGGCCTCTTCGTTTCTGGAAGGAAAGTCTTTTTCCCGTTGGAAAGCAGCCGTGTAGTTTGTCGATTGTGATATTTGGCTAAAAGTCTGAACTAGTTTATTTGCGATTTCCGCGTGGGAAGAATAAATTCTGCCTCTGTTTGAAAGAATGTCAATTGGTCGCTTGGGTTTTCCTTGGATACGGTGGATTTGTTCCCCACACTTGGGAAAAGGGAGTGTTTCGATTAATATTGTTTACTAACTGAGCCCAGCTTTCACGTTTTTTCTCCACTCGAAGTTTTCGATGTACAGCAGATGCCCTTTTCCACGCTACTCGGTTCTTAAGGGACCGTGCACGCCGGTAGGCGTTGTATAGCCTTTCACGCTTATCTCTTGCTTCTTGCATCTCTCGGCACCACCATGGTTTCGGAAAGAAGGTTGATGGGGCATATTGTGAGCTTCAAGCAGCTTGAAACATTTCGTATAGTTGGGCGACGAGGTCATGTTCCGAAATGTTTTCGGGGATGCCATCCATATCGTTCCACGCGATGTGTTCCGAGTATTCCACCCAGCTGGCTTTCCGGTAGTTGAATCAAAGTTCTTGTGGGCAGAGTTTCTTAGTTGGTTGGTGAGAAGCGACATGATGACTGGGTTATGGTTGCTATCGTGTGCTGAAGGTAAAACTCCCCAATAGAGTTGTGGTGCCAGAGTGGGGAAGCATATGGATAAATCGATGGCAGTTTCACTTTCGGGTAGGATTCGGGTGGGTTATCCGTCGTTGAGAAGGACCAGGTTGTGAGTGTTTATGGTGTCAGCCATTATCACTCCTCTGGGGTTTGTTTTGACGCATCCCCATCTTTCATGGTAGCTGTTGAAGTCTCCAAGGAGTATTGGCGAGGGCAGTTGGCTTAGCAATTCGGTCATTAGTGATTCCGAGAGGTCATGGCTTCGTGAAGAGTAGATAGATACCACTGTTATTCGCCTTGAGACGAATATTTTTATAGCGATGACTTGGAATTCTGTCCTCACGGGAAGGGGGAGGAGAGGTACGCTTTGGTGGATCATAAGTGCCACTTCGCCGTGAGCAGTCACGTTGCGTGGCTTTCGCGGCGGTGTATGAAATATTGTAGAATTCTGAAGGTGGTGGTCTCTCTGAGTTTGGTCTCCTAGAGGCCTACCACTAGAGGTTTATGGGTGGCGATTAAGTATAGTAATTCGTCGATCTTGTTTCCCAGTCCCTGGCAGTTCCACTTTAGTATTTTGGTGTTCATTTTGGAGGCTGTTCACACTCAGACCTTAATGATCTAGAGTGGTCGCGTGATTTGCTGAAGCTTTCGTGGTGTTCGCGTTTTTGAGTTTGCCCAGGGGTTCCGGGTCGGGAGTGTTCGCCTTCGGTAGGTGGCGGTCTGCTGTGATTGCTGCGGTCGCGGCTGTGAGTGCTCTTGTGAGACGACGAGGGTTTGTGCTCTTTGTGTTTGCTTCGTGAGCGAGTTCGCTCTAATTCTGTGGTAGCCTTTTTGTTCTGCGTGGGTGGTTGCGTTGAGTGAGCTATTTGGGCCAGGTGAGATGACTTGTTGTTGAGGGCTCTCGCGTATGAGTTAGTAGAGATAGTTTTATTAACACGGTAGTCGAAGTCGTGATCGTTAACACTGGTGGCGTGTTCGTGAGTCGGGTTTGTTAACGGGGGGTCGTGTGGTTTTCGATGAATGGAGCCGCGTTTGGGACAGGTGGAGGTAGTTTTGGATTCTTGTCCTGGTGAGCCGTTAATTGCGGGTTGTTACTAATCTTTTTGCTTAGTGGCGCCTGGGGATCAGAGGCTTCTTCATCTTTGTCTTTTCGTTTTTATAGTAGTGAGCCTTGTGCGTGGTCAACTGCGGGGGATGTATCCATCTCGGCGTCCTGCTGGGCACCGCAGGAACTATTTCTGGGACTGTGCATCTCTAGTACACGGCCACTCCGCAGCAGCTGGGTTGAGAGAGGAAGCACTGCAGCCGGGTAGGAGTGCTAGAGTCTTGTCTGCTTTGGCATAATTAAGACGACTTGGGTCACCATCGTTCCAGATTTGGATGGCTTGTTTCCGTGTAACTCTGCGATCGTTTTATGTGATTATTTCTTTTTGGTCCATTTAAACTTGGCAGTCGCGATCGCCTGCCTCATCGTAGCATGAGCAGTGGTAGCATTTAGGGTGACGAGCTGTGCTGTCTTTTCTGTCGTGCTCGCCAGCGCACTTCTTACAACGTTGGGGTGTATGCGGCTGGCAGTATGCGATGACGTGGCCGTATTCAATGCCTTTTTTGCTGATTGGGGGCCATGTTGCAAATGAGTAGGTTCTGGTTCTTCCTTGTTCACCCGGGATTACTATGAATTCCGGTGCGTCGTGTCCTGGGAAGGTAATTTGGTATGCAGAATAACTTGCGTTACGTGATTTTATCCATGTTGCTGGACGGACTTCGGTAACTTTGCAATCCTCAGCCAGACCTTCAGCAAAAGCACTGAGGTCGGTTGTAGGTGTGTAACGGGAGTGTACATAATTCGTGTGGTACCGTTGAAGGACGAATGTATTTCAACTGTAACTTTGAGTTTGTTTATGTGGTTAATCTTTTGCATAGCGTTACTTTATTTACGTTCTACGACGTAGGCCAGATATTTCTTTTCATTTCGTTGAATTTCTTCGGTTTTTCTCCAAGTTGTTCGAAGAGTGACTTCATCATTATAAATTTATTAGTTGAAAAGGCAACTTTGCTTGCACCACTTTCTTAGAACGTTATGATAAAGTGAGTGGGGAATGGTGCCCGTCTTCTCTCCTGGGTGGGAGGGTCATTCTGGGAAGAGCGTATCGAGACTACAGCCTCTCGTCGCCCGACCCCGTGATCTATCTGGTATTGGAGGATCGCTCGCTCAGTCTTCTCCTCTGGGCAATCTTCATGTCCCATCGGGTGTCCGTTTACTTTGCAGTAAAATCAGTGCCGTCCTTTGGACTGGCAGGACTGGAGATCTTCCCGTTTATCATTACAAGTGTAGGAAGACAACAACAGGCCTATTGGCCCAAACCAGGTTGCCTTTTAATATCAAGAGGGTTAGTTCTGGAGTAGAACGTCTAAGAGGCCTATTGGCCCAAACTAGGTTGCCTTTTGATAGCAAGACGATTAGTTCTGAAGTAGAACGTCTAAGAGATCATGGTCGTCTTGGGAGCAGTATGAGCATCTTTGCTTACTATTACAGTTTCCTCTCGTGTGTCCGTTTTTCTGGCACTTATAACATTGCATCGGACGTCTCTCAAATGGTGTAACCTTGGTTTTGGTGGCGCAGAAGGGAATGTCTGGACATTTAGGTGGAGAAGGGCAGTTGAATTTTAGTATTAGGGCTGTGGTGGCTACTCTTCTTGGTGTGATCTTTGGTGCGATTTTTGCTTCAATACCGCAGTTTTCGTATTGAACGAGTCCAGTGATGTACTCCTCGATTTCCTTCTTCGGGATATCTTCAACGTAGATAAAACCTCAACTTGGAGAGAAAGTTAGGTGTGGCACTATTTTGCATGTCTTTTCACAGAGTCTAGTTTTGGAGAAAATTGTGTCACTTTGAAGTTTTGTGTCAACTCTGATGGCAAAGCATTCGTCGCCGCTAGTGGCGACGCCCAGGACTGGGCGGTCAGTGAAAAAGCCCAGCTCTTCTCGCAGAGTGTGTGGACAAATATCCGGTCCGCTGTTGGCGTCAAACGTGATCTTCAGGTGTTCGGGAGAGGTATGACTATTGTTGAACAAGTTGTGTCCATTGAATAGCGTGCATTGCTTCCTCCTTGCAGCCCTCGGAGCTTGGTTGGAGTTTTTTTGGGATGGAGTGTCGACGAAGTTGTCGTCGGACGTAGAGGTAATGGTACTTGCGTAGTTTGCGGGTTCTTTAGTTAGTTGGTTCTTTACTAGTTCGTGGATATGGAGAAAAATGGCCTTGACATGACCCTCGAGCCTCGTTAGACGGTCGTCAATTGTGCTATGTGCTGCGGCGAAAACTTCTGCTTCCTGCTCAGAGAGGCCGGTGGCTTGGCTTAGCAGATTCCTGATTTCCTGGACGTTCCTGGTTAACTCGTCGATTCGGTCGTCTCTCCGGTTATCTTCGGCTGAGGTGGCAATGGTCATCTTGGAGAGGTTGACGTTCTTGGCCGTTGGAATCTTGCTTGTCACCGCTCTGGGGGGGGATGCTGGTCCCTCCTAAATGGAGTTTCTTTCTACTCCCCATCGGCCTCCTGGTTCGTGCCAGGGGCTAGGGCGCTCACTTTTGAAGGCCTCTTGACCGGCTTCAACAATTTTTAATTACGTAAAATCTCAAAAATCACCAACAATGCAAGCAAACGTGCTGTTTAAGGTTCCAGCACAAACTAGGGACCAGCCTTTACTATCTAGGGGGTTCTCAGTTAATAATCAGTAAGTGAACAAACGCGAATTCCGCAGATGTAATCATGTCGGGGGTCATCAACGTTGGGATGCATGCTCTCTGGTAGAGTGCATCGAATCACCCCCTTTCAACCAGTTATGTCTATTTCAGTAGTATCAGACGACCCAACGCTTTCTTTCTAACCAATTATTTTGACTGACTATACGAAAAAGCCAGCTTGCTTGATTTGGGTCTTATTTCTACCGGAGCCTCGACGTGAGTCATAATAGGCTCCTCCGTAGGGCTCGCCAATCATGGATTTCAGTTGGCTCGCACGCCTCGGCGTGCGAGAAGAACAACGTTGTCAAAGTTAGAACATTTTGAAAATTTCAGTCGTGTCAGACGCACGCTGGTGCGCAGAAGAAAAACGTTCAGATGAAACGGATCTCTGATTTCAATCATTTAGAACTTCAAGAGTAAGATGTATGCACGTTAGTGCGCACAGGTGGCATCGTAGAGATTTGTACAAGGTTTATGGTTACACGGACAAAATAATCTCAGACAGCATCGCAATAAAATGTTTACAGCTACGCGGTCTAATTCGGTTACAGCAAAATTCCTTTATTCAGGTAAGATAAAGACTTAGACAAAACGAATCCCCGCCTCAAACCCCTCAGAACCTCACGAGTATCATGTACCCACGCCAGTGTGCACAGATAGTATCGTCGAAATCAGTACAAGATCTATGGCTTCATGATTCAGATCAACTCCGACCGCAAAGCATCACAAGGTTACGCGGTAAAGGTAACAACAGAAATTACATATGGTCTGCGCACGCGCGAGCTAGCACAAACAGAAAAACACTCAATCACAAAATCACAAACAGGAACCCTCGCACAAACACACCAGCTCTATTTTTGATGAAAAAATTGAGGATTATGAAGAAGAAAGAAAGGGCTGGTTCATCATGAGCTGAAAAAAAACGCTCAGATTATTTACATCACATTTATTGTTTAGGGGGATAGGGCGGGGGGGGCAGAGGTCCCACGGGAGCCAAAAGAGCCTGATGGGTCGCGGAGGGTAACCCAAGTCCCCCGGGTACTCACAGCTCCCCGGGTCCCTCGAGTCCCCACGTTTCAGCTCGCCTCATTTCGGCCAGTCTCGACTCGTCGCACCAAACTCGACTAGCCTCAGCATGTTTCGACTGATCTCGACGCACCTCGACCAGCCTCGACGGTGCTCTCCCCTTCTGCGTAAACCATTCTGTGAACTGTAATAACTCATTTTTCTACTCAAGCATTTCACATATATACATTTTTCTGTGTATGGGTTTTACGGCGTGGGGAGGGAAGAGCAGAGGTTCCAGGGTTCAGAGGGGCCTCAAAGATTTCCCGAAGGGCCCTAGAAGGGTCCAAGTGGGTCTCTCGAAATCCTCCTGGTCATCCAAGTCGTCCGGGTTCCCGAATCTCCGAGTCTTGCGGATCCCACGAGTACCCCCCATTCTCTGGGTCACCTAGTCTCAAACAACCTTGTTATATAATAATCACTGCAAAATTTATCACCATGAAAAAAGAGCAGAGCTAAACAAAAGAGCCCATGAAAGAAGAAATAATGAAATACTAAAAAACAATGTGTTAATGATCTATAAAATGAATAATCATCCATCCACCCAAAAACTCGACATGTTTCGACTAATCTCGACTAGCCTTGACGAGGCCCTCCTCCTCTGCGCCGGTTATCCCGTTGGACTTTCATAACTAATTTTTCTATTCAAGCATTTCAGGGTGGGAGCGGTTTGGGGGGAGGAAGGGCAGACGTCCCTCGGGTCCCAAACGAGCCCGATGAGTTACGCAGGGTAACCCAAGTCCCCGGTTTGCCTGAGCTTCCCGTGTCCCTAGACTCCCCTCGTCTCAGCTCATCTTGGCTTGTCTCGAATCATTTCGGCCAGTCTCGGCTCGTCGCACCCAACTCGTCTAGCCTCAACATGTTTCGACTGATCTCGACCTGCCTCGACGCGGCTCTCCACTCTGCATGAGCAATGTTATGGACTTTAATAACTAGTTTCTATACTCAAGCACTCCACATATATACATTCCTCTGTATAGGGGTTTTACAGCGTGGGTAGGGGGGAAAATAGCTTCCAGGATTTAGAGGGACCTCAAGAGGGTCCCACAATTCTTCAAGAGGGTCCGGAAGGGTCTCAATGGTGTTCCAAAGGGCCCCAGGAGGGTCTAAGTGGGTCCCCCCTTCCAAAATCCTCCTGGTCTTCCAAGTCCCCCGGGTTACCGAAACCACCGGTCCCCCGAGTCCCGAGAGTCCCACGAGTTCCCCCGCATCATCTGGGTCACCTAGTCTCGACCAGCCTCGATAAATAATAAATGCAAAATTTATCACCATGGAAAAAAGGGCAGAGATAAATAATAGAGTCCAAGAAAGAAGAAATAATAAAATATCAAAATAAAGTGTTAATGATCTATAAAATGAATAATCATCCATCCATCCCAAAGCCTGCCTGCTAAAGGTGAGGACTGCAGAGACGGTCAGGTGCATTGTGGCATGGAGATACTGGGATCCGTTAATGTCCGCGGTACATCAGGCAGTCTTCCCAGACATAACGCGAGCAAGCATGCTCGCCCGTACAGGCGGAGGAATAACTTCTATCAACTAGCGATCTTTCCGATATATTCATGTTCGTCATTTAATCGAGCAGTGTATCTGGCATATGAAATAAGCTCCTGCATACCAGTACAGCGTATCAATGTTAATGGTTTGGAAGAAGTGGTTCCCACTGTCTGGACGATAGAGCATGCATGCACATGGCGTGCTATCAAAGACAGCCTAGGGTACCGCTGCCTTTACAAGGTAGCAATTCATCAAACTTAGGTGTATAATCATGATCTCATGGCGGAGGAAGAAGAAAAATACGACAGAAATTGCAATGGAAAGAAAATGGAGTGGCATAGCAAACATGAAATCCGCATTAAATAGCAGAGTGTTCGTTGGAATGATATTCCTGGCTTTGAATGACTAGCATAGCCGAGGTACCGCTCCCGAAGAATCAGAATGTATGTAGGGAAATGCTGGAGCAAGATAATTTTCCCTCTTAAAACATGTCAAAGTAACGGAAGAGCATATAGATACGTCTCATTAGGTAGCAGCTTCACATCAATTTGAATGTCTACAATGACAGGCAGTATACACGTGTTTAAATACGGGATGGAATGCTCAGCTCTCTTCACAAAAAATATTCGGCGGACAATCCAATGCCTGATATCCACCACACAACAAGTATAAGAAAGTAGAGGACAGCCTGATTGTGCTCCTCTAGGCAAGATAGCGCACGGTATAGTAAATGAAAATGTAGCAGCAGGAATTCTCTTGCTGACGTCACAGGCGCAGAAAGAGTTATACCCCTCCTACTGCGGCTACCACCTCTTTCACTATACCGTGGGACAGCTTGCACAGAGGAACCTTCTCATCGTAAGTTCACCGGAGGGCAGCTGTAGCGAACACGTTAGCCACAGTGGGTTCGACAGTAGGGTCGTAGCCGTGGTAAGGGCCCATCTTAGCCATAGCCGCCGACCCAATGATGTGCGGCAGCCAGTGCTGATATGTAATGTGCTGCATCAGAGCGCCCAAGATCTGAGGGAGAGGAAGTCTGCTAGTGCGTACTCGACCACAACAGAAAAAAATTAAAAACCGAGCTAAGTTTATGCAAATTTTCAGCTACTGATCAACTAGGCTGGAATTTTTCATTATTGTTTAAGGAAATTTTAAAAAGTTTCATGATCGACGTTGCTTCAGTATTCATTATGAGTTTCAGATGGGAATAAGAATGTCATGGAAAAAATAATAAGAAAAGTACATAAATTCGTATGATACTGCTTTCATACGAAAAGCATATCTATTAGAATTTTCAATTTTGCTCGAACTATCCTTGAGCCCGATTGTAGGCGACCTCCCGTCTGTTTGATCCTACCTTCCTTGTCTCGTGGAAAACTGTGTCGCCGTCCCAGTGAGGGTTGATCCCTCGCAACTCTGCGGCCATCCGGTTGTGCTCCCTGAACCAGACGGTGTGCATCGCCAGCAACGCTGTCTGGTGGAAGGAGATGAAACGTAGGAATGATGACTATAAATGAAGGGAGATCGATGCAAAAAGTGATGAAAGCAGCGGTGAGAGGGCATAGACCTAGCGTGAAGCTGGCACTAAAAACGAGTGAGTTGAGAGTAGATTAGATAAGGGTGTCAAGGGAGTTCAGCGTAGAGGCAGCGAGCGAGCGTGCCAAAGGTGGGCGTGTGTGTAGAATGACAGTGAATGTATGCGTTTTAACGGGGTTCCAATGCGATTTTCCGCTCATGGCTGTATCGTTGAGAAATGAGGTGGACGACGGTAGAGGAAAGCCCAGCGACTACGATACAGTAGGGGTAGATCAGTTAAAGCCCAGCAACTACGATACAGTAGGGGTAGATCAGTTAAAGCCCAGCAACTACGATACAGTAGGGGTAGATCAGTTAAGGCCCAGCAACTACGATACAGTAGGGGTAGATCAGTTAAAGCCCAGCAACTACGATACAGTAGGGGTAGATCAGTTAAAGCCCAGCAACTACGATACAGTAGGGGTAGATCAGTTAAA
>SDVV010002835.1:0-22279 GCA_016164225.1 Gammarus roeselii
CACTCCTCACATCCTAACAATACTCATTCTCCACCCACTCCTCACCTCCTAACAATACTCATTCTCCACCCACTCCTCACATCCTGACAATACTCATTCTCCACCCACTCCTCACCTCCTAACAATACTCATTCTCCACTCACTCCTCACATCCTAACAATACTCATTCTCCACCCACTCCTCACCTCCTAACAATACTCATTCTCCACCCACTCCTCACATCCTGACAATACTCATTCTCCACCCACTCCTCACCTTCTAACAATACTCATTCCCCACTAACTCCTCACCTCCTAACAATACTCATTCTCCACCCACTCCTCACATCCTAACAATACTCATTCTCCACCCACTCCTCACCTCATAACAATACTCATTCTCCAACCACTCCTCACATCCTAACAATACTCATTCTCCACGCACTCCTCACATCCTAACAATACTCATCCTCCACTAACTCCTCACCTCCTAACAATACTCATTCTCCACCCACTCCTCACATCCTAACAATACTCATTCTCCACCCACTCACCTCCTAACAATACTCATTCTCCACCCACTCCTCACCTCCTAACAATACTCATTCTCCAACCACTCCTCACATCCTAACAAGACTCATTCTCCCTCCACGGCACTCATCCTATGGCCCTGGTGTTCTCTCTTCCTTCGCCGCTTCACCATCTCAATACAGTTTCCATCCACTCTCTTTTACAGTGGTTATTGGAGGCCTTTTAGCGGCTCCCTGGCGACCGCCTGAACTCGTCTCGTCGATCAAGCCTGTAAGGGAGTCTTTTTCTTCACGAGACGCTTCCAATTCCGCCATTCCAAAGACGATCGATTCGGAAAAGATAGTCGTTTCTATTTTGTGCGACCGGAAGTTCTTGTCATTGCAGTGTTACAAGATCTGTATTTTATTTTGAAAAAAATGGCATCGGATTCAAAACATCATATTTACCTGGAAAAATTCATTCCCAACGTAAATACATTTAAATTTTCAATAGTACTCACAATAGCGCGATACATGGAACATTGATGGTTGACGTGTGGCTGTGGATGTTCAGCATACGACAACGAATAATTTCATTGCCCACAGTTCAGTTCCCCACACTGAAAGAGCATCCACATTTTTACTGGTCCAATATGGTCCAATGCATGCCTATCAGCGTAGCATAAATATTTGTTGAGATTATCAAATGAATTCATAGGACTTACGCCTTCCTAGTTATTATGGGCTAGTGTTTTGGAGCAGTTGTCTGGTAATAGCTTGTGTCGTCGCTATTGTACAACAAACAAAAGAAAATTTACCGTCAATTATACCTATTTTTACAACATTTCGTGAAGTTGCACACGTCACTCGGGGAAAAGATGGTTTAATTCCATAAGCAATTAAGAGGACGCTAATTCGTATAATCTCAGTCTCGTTGATAGCTGTCATAATATTGATAGCAATATTAGGTGATACAAACTTAACGATGGGGTCATTCTCCTTGCGAATGAACACAAGTATTTTTTTAAGAAATATTCACTAGATACGCTTCTGAAGCACACCATACCCTTCTAGTTTTTGTTTTCCTTATTTCCCTACCCAATGTATTTGTAATTTTTCAACCCAGCGTGTCAGTGGTTTTCCTAACGCTATGTAGTCGTGATTATTTTCCCAAAATAGACGTTTTCTGTATGAACATTTATGATAATATTGTAACTTAAATTTCGATCCAAAAAATCCGAACCGGCCGCCCCGAGAAATGAGCTGCGACGAATTCAAATTGAACTCTCGTTTCTGTAAATTCAAATAGTGTGTTCGATTTTGAAGTTTCAGGTCATATAGTTAGGAAAAAATGAATAAAAAGCAACAATGTCTAACTAAATTACTACATGAACGAAATTTTCGGACAATACTATGTCCCTCATCAGCGACATTTAGAACCTAAACGGTTAATTATCAGTGTGCGAACAACCGCGGTTCGCGTTTGTTGACACACTGATAATGAACAGTTTAGGTTTTTTCTTGTCGCTGATGAGGGACATAGCACTGTATGAGAATTTCGACCTTGTAGTAAATTAGTTAGACATTGTGGCTTTTTATTCCTTTCCACTTTATCTTACCTCAAGATTGAGTTTATTTAATTTATTATATTTAGGAATTTGACAATTTGAAGAATTGAAAACCCATTGCCAGACGATGGAAATAAATTATTTAATAAAAATAATGATCCAGCAGGGGCTTGATCGCATGGCCTATCACATCATTGCCAAGTTCGCATGTACAGATGAAATACTACAAAAGAACTGCTGGAAGTCCAGGATTGATAGCATCGAAATGCCGGAGAAAATATCTATGGATTTTGTACTAAATTTCCGGTTTGAATTATTGGCTGAAATACGGTCTTTCAAGTCTACAAATCAAACTCTTTTGGAATCGTCAATATACGTTGTATTTCAATATCCCGTTTTGAATGGATAACATTTTGTACTTTACGTTACTCGAAGGCTATTATGTCCATATATTTTTTTCTTATATACCGCATAGCCACAATATCACAGTTTCATGAAACTTTAGAGCGGCTAAATGTTCAGAAACACTTGTACTTGAAAATGTTACGAACACGCTAAGACATATTCTGCAGACTGTGCAGTGTGCAAATTGCATTTCACATTCAACCAAAATATCATACGATGACTACGAATCACATAACGCATGCTACCAATACATCTTCTACTGACCGCGAATCACCTTACGCACGCTACTAAGAAATTTTTGGCAGACTGAAATTTACATCACACACGCAGCCAAGACACCTTCTACTGACTGCACAAATTAAATTGTGTATGCTAACATGCCATCTGCTGAGTGCGTTACTTCTTATATTGTGCAAGCTTCTATGACATATTCTGCAGGCCGGGCAAATTACGGCACACGTGCATCATGACATCTTCCGCTGACTGCGTAAATTACTTCACACATGCGACCATGACATATTCTATTGACTGGATGAACTGCCCGACACATATTACCAAGACATCGTTTGCAGACCGAGCAAAAAAGTAGAAATGTTCTATAAAAACAGCTTCTGCTGACACCGCAAACTATATTCCATGTGACTGACCTTAATACTCTATGCCGACTAAGCATACAATAAATACCATCCATTTCGGCTTCTAACGACGTCAGGAACGATCAACTATAAACAAAACAAATTCCACATCCATAAACAAATTCCACATCCTAGACTACATAGAGCGAACGAATTGATTTTGTATGCATCAGTTTCTCATGACATAATAAGGTAATAATGTTTGTTCGGTCTTCTATGGAACATACATTTCAAAAACAAGCATTCTCATAATCGGAAGCAACAATATCCGCAATATCAATATGCAATATTACATGCTCACACTGCAACGCGCGTGCGCTCATGCCACCAATCGGTCAGATTGTAGAGAACCACTCTAATTAACCACAATGGAGAGGTAACACTTCAATACCAATTTACTGAGGAATATTTCGAAGCCAATAAATGCCATGTGATCAAACAAGCCTCAGCCTGCTGTGGAGACGAATATTACGGTCTAAACAAACATTCATAGTTGACAGAACATCAAGCCGCTGGATTTCAGATGGAAGTTTTTGACACATTTTGAATCGATATACTTCGATAATTAGTTGCACCACAAATTACGTAATTGTTGTTCGAATATTGTAAAAATAAAAGCATAAAAAATCAAAACAAACAAAAAATTCGAAGAAATCGGAAAAAACATTAAAAAAACACGATTTTCCTTGGATTTTTTACTTATTTTGATTTTTAAAAGTGAATACAAAAAATCAACAACCCTGCAAACAGAAACACGAGGTCTATCACGACGAGGACCAGAGGCTCTCTCATAGGAGGTACTCACCGTTGAAGTTATACGAGGTCGATCCTCACGACGACCGGAGGCTCGCTTGAAGATCTTACCTGAGAAGGGAAACAACGCTCTAGAAATAGTCGATAAAATAACACGAACAGAGGAATAAATGCACCAGTAGTCATACAGGAATTTGATCTACAGAATCACGGATACAGAAACTGAAAATACCATGAGCTTGTCAGTTATGGTCCTTGTCATAATGTAAGAAAATATAATTATATCTATATACCAACCGGATTAAAATTGAGCACAAAATTTATTATGTTTCCGGCGCTGTGCCTTTACGAAAGAATATATGAGTGGTTGTGAATGGTTGGGGAAAATTTCGGCACCATGGAATTCAATTGGAAAATTAAATTAGAATAGTAGTTTAATGTAACTATAAACACCATGAAATCGATACAAAATAGTTCCTTGCTATTTAGTTATACTCAGACAAATATGGTGTCAATCGAGAGCAGTCCGTAGTATCCCTTTCAGCACCAGCATCGATACCCCATTCCTTGTGTTTGTTCCCTTAGTGTAGAATTATACAAATAACCAAACTGATATTTTAGGTATATATAAATATTTTAGGTATAATATATTGCAGATATAACTATGTAAGAAACCCACATATTTGCTGAACGGATATAGTCAGTTGTTCGTACTGATATAAGCGATTAAATGTTGATCCAAGGAAAACCTAAGGGGACTAGAAATAGAGATAGATCTATTTCACAAGATAGCAGCAACAAGTGTGCAACAACAAAATAGCATCAACAAGGGTGCAACAACAAGATAGCATCAACAAGTGTGCAACAACAAGATAGCATCAACAAGTGTACAACAACAAGATAGCATCAACAAGTGTACAACAACAAGATAAAAACAACAAGTGTGCAACAACAAAATAGGAACAACAAGATAGGAACAACAAGTGTGCAACAACATGATAGCAGGAATGCCTGGCGAGCTGGTATACGCCAGTGAATTTGCTTCCGTTGATGCCCTGAAACGGGTCATAACATTCCTAATTGTTTGAACTATTTTTCAAAAGTTGTCAAGGAGACGCCATTTTCATTAAATAATTTATTACTCATTTTTAAACTTACAATGACGACACTGCAACTAGCACGCTCATCAGCAAGGCTTTGAAGCTATCTTGCGAGCTGTGAAATAACCCAATAGCTAGCTTCCTAAATAATCAAATCATTGTGTCATGGCTCCCTCCCATGCAAACGATGATTTTGTACGTGACTGCTATTTACTTCTGCTTGAGCATTGAATACTGGATAGTTATAATCTCATATAAACAAGAAGGGAAAATTAAACCATGTGACTCTCAGACAACTTAGGGGAAGATATATCATATGCTTCACAAAAACAATAAGGGAAAGATAAACAATCTGACTCACAGAAACAATAAGGGAAAAATATACCACTTACTTCACAGAAAAAAATAAGGGAAATATTAACCATATGACTCAGCAACAATAGGGGAAGGATAAACCATATGACTCACAACAACAATAAGGGAAAGATAAACCACGCGATTCACAAAAACAATAAGGGAAAGATAAACCATACGTTCCACAGAAACAATAAAGGAAAGATATACCTAACATATGACTCACAGAAACAACGAGGAAAAGATATACCATATGCTTCACAGCAACAACAAGAAAAAAATAAACCATATGACTCACAAAAATAATAAGAGAAAGATAAACTACATGAATCACAAAAACAATAAGGAAAAGATAAACCATATGACTCACATATATAATAAGGGAAATATGAATTATATGACTCGCACAAACAACAAGGGAAAGACACCATATGACTTCACAAAAACAACAAAACTGTTTTATTCCACCACAAATTATAGGAATATATGTTGTCCAAATTCGGGGTCTGACATCAGAAAAACAATCATTAAGCTGCTCACTTATGAAACTATTAGGTTCTTTCATATTTACTTTCATTATTAGACATAGTTGACATTATCAGCATAGGTTCAATCTATTACACGAATCATGAAATAAACCCTTATTCTATAAAGGTCATATTACAGTAAACACCACCATAATGGGACTGGACCACAAGGCTTTATTTAAGGGTACGGTTCGAAAGAATATATCAGTCACCAGGTGCTCTTACCTTGCCTTGTTTAAGAAGTGGCACAGCTTTGGTTGCAGATGGCGACAGAAGCGATTTTGAAGGTTTACCGTGGCAGAAATAATAAGGATGATAAGTGATTTGCAATCACTGCTTCTCGTTTAATTGAAATTTATCGAGGCATGTACTGTGTCTTCAAAATTTGTTATATGTTATTCACTGAAAAGCAATATTAAATTGTTTCACTTGCAACGATTTGCTCCGTCATTCAACAACACACTGATGCCTAGTCACTAAAAACCTCTGTAACGCGCCCGTCTGGGCAAAATAAACTTTGCCTAAGAACGTCTCAAATCAGTTTAGTTTCACCAGAAAAGTTTCATAATAATTGTAATTCATAAATTTCTTCTTCAGAGTAAAATGTCTTGCATTTCAAACGTGGCATTGACTGAAGGAAAACTAGAAGCCGATTCTTGACCGTTCAGGAAATAAAAAATGTAATGTAGATGTTCTAAATCAACAGTCGAACAGGAATATGTGATCATAACTATCGAGTTGAAAATGAAATGAGAATTGTCAAAAATATTAACACTGAAATGAGTAAAATTCAGAAATAAATAAGGACATTGGCCAGATGCTGCAACGTAGCGCAGCAAACGATCCCCTTGCAGGCCGGAGGCAAAGGTAAGGTAATTTTCTCAAATAGCAATAGTCACGAACTGAAACTCCGCAAAATTTATCTCAATACCTAATTGAAGTTCACACAAGCACGTTGAAAATAGAAAACAATGTTACAACCATATTTTACCGTCGTACAGCCCTGTTTACACGGCAAACGTAAATTGTTCCACAGATGCAAAATAAACTTAGGTTCGTACTTTCCCGAAAATATTTTTTCCCCTTTTAATACTCAGATGTATTTATGACAGATGTGTTTGGCCCCAATTATGAACGTTTTCTTATGTTATAAGTGCGTGATCATCATTGTAAAATTTACTTATATACATTTCGTATTATTATTGTAAAATTGGATTGCAATTGATACAAAATATATAGATATGGAAGTTTTCCCATGTATGCAAGTAACAACGATATGATATACTTTGCTAGAATAATTTAATTTCATTAATGAATAATTCAACTGCCCGAATGTTAGTCTATGTACGGTGTACAGATATATTATTACGGAAACATGCTTGCTAGGTGATCAAGAAATCTAATGTAACAAGGGACCAATTAAGTATCTAAGTGTGTTTTAAAACATAGATAATGTGAGGCTATGAAGATTCATATCCGTCACATAGTACCTTTACATCGTTTCGTTTGTAACGTGGGCACAACTCACATTAAAATTTAATTGTATTACTTACTCTACGATCTGTTTATTGCGCATGACTCCCGATGTTTCACATCAGACAAATGGTGCCCTCTCCTTGTCTCGTTTGAATCGTGGGCTCAACTCTGATTTAATCAATGTTATTACTCAACTCCCTACCGGTAGTGCGTGACTCGCGAAGCATCATGTGGGTGCCCCACCTCGTCTCTGTCAAATGATTTTCCAAAACTTTTACACATTTGTCTGTAACATAGCAACGACGTATAAATCATTCCTGTGGAAGAAAATAAAGGGTATCAAGCGGGAAGAAGTAAATGCTTTCAATTAAATTACGATATAATTTACTTACGGTAAGACTCCTTATCGGACACAAGTCACTTCTGGGGTTGATGGATGATTATTCATTTTATAGTTCATTCACACTTTATTTTAGTATTTTATTCTTCTTTCTTGGGCTCTATTATTTTTCTCTGCTTTTTTTTCATAGTGCTAAATTTTGCATTGGTTATTGTTATATATATCGAGGTTGGTTGAGACAACGTGACCCAGGGAAGGGGGTACTCGTGGGACCCGCGGGACTCGGGGGACCCGGGGTTTCGGGAACCCGAGGGACTTGGAAGACCAGGAGGATTTGGGGACCCACTTGGACCCTTCTGGTGCCATTTGAGACACCCTTGAGACCCTTTGGTACCCTTTCGAGAAACTGTGAGACCCACTTCAGTCCCCTCCAAGTACTGGATTTTGATTTGATTTTATTTGGGCCTCATTTCCACCAGAGCCTAAACGTGAGTCATAATAGGCTCCCCCGTAGGGCGCGACCGTCGTTGATTCAGGTAAGTCAGCACGGCCTCGCGTGCGAAAATATTAGTTTTGTCGAAATGAAATCAGTACATATTTCAATTGTGGCATATTCGCGTACTAGAGCGTACGAGAGAGTTAAGAGTTAATGCGTATCTTCGTAAAATGTGTGGTTATTTCTGTGCGTAATGGGGTGGAGTGACCACTTCATTTGCACAGGTGTTTGAGGCTTAGACAGCTTCGTATAGTCCGGTGTGTTTTCCGGAAGCGATAAGCTTTCACCGGTAGGTTGGGTCCGTGAGTAGGCTTTGCAGGTTGCGCGGGGATCTAGGTCCAAGTCCTGGAACCTCTGTTCCTCCCTCCCAACGCTGTAAAACCTATACACAGAAAAATGTATACATGTGAAATACTTAAGTAGAACAATTAACCATTACAGTCCGCGGATTACTGGTGAAGAGGGAGAGGGTCGCGTCGAGGCTGGTCGAGGTGCATCGAGATCAGTCGAAATTTGTTGAGGCGAGTCGAGTTGGTGGCGACGATCCGAGACTGGTCGAAATGATTTGAGACGAGCCTAGATGAGCTGAGACAAAGGGACGCGGGGAGCTCGGGGACCCGGGGGACCCGGGGGACCCGGGGGACCCGGGGGACCCGGGGGACCCGGGGGACCCGGGGGACCGGGGGGACCGGGGGGACTTGGATTACCCTCAGGGATTCGTCGGACACTTTTGGGAACCAAGACACCTCTGCCACCCCACTCCCCCCCCTCCTAAAATGCTTGAGTGATTTTTTTTATAACAATCCACATGATTACTATCGCAGAGGGGGGAAGCCGCGTCGAGGCTGATCGAGGTGCGTCGAGATCAGTCGAAACATGTTGAGGCGAGTCGAGTTGGTCGCGACGAGCCGAGACTGGCCGAAATGATTCAAGACAAGTCGAGATAAACTGAGACGAGGGGTCTCGAAGGACCCAGGGAGCTCGGGAAGACCCGGGGGACTTGGGTTACCCTCCAGGATTCATCGGGCTCTATTGGGACCCAAGGGACCTCTGCTCCCCCCCACACCACATCCCTTTGCACAATGAGTGTGAAATCAATAATCCGAGCAGTTTTTCTGACCGTGACGAACCTGCGCTTACTTTCTTCTTCATGATCCACAATTTTGTCATGTAAAACAATGTTAGTGAATTTATGCGGGAGTTTATTTTTTGTGATTTTGTGGATATGTGTTTTTTCTTTAGTCTGTGCTTGCTCGCGCGTGCACAGACCATATGTAGCTTGAGGGGTTTGACCTGAACTGCGTAGCTATAAGCCTTGTGACCCGTTGCGGTTGGAGTTGATCTAATCCGTGAAGCCGTAGACCTTGTACCAATTTCGACGATACTATCTGTGCGCACTGGCGCGCGTGCATATTGCTCTTGACTTCTGAGTGGATGGAGACGGGGATTTGTTTCGTCAGAGTTTTTATCTTACCTGAATAAAGATATTTTACCTCTACCTAACTAGACCGCTTAGCTGTAAACATTGTGTTGCGTTGCTGTCGGAGCTGACTTGTCCGTAAAGCCGTAAACCTTGTACAAGCCCCAACTATGATACCTGTGTATCTGACATTGTCAGCGTGCGTCTAACATTGTTAAAATTTTCAACTTTTTCTAACTTTAGAAGCGTTTTTTATTCTCTCGTACACTGAGGCGTGCGAGCCTACTGGAATCCATGATCATCGAGCCCTACGGGGGAGCCTATTATGACTCGCGTTGAAGCTCTGGTGGAACTGAGGATCAAATCAAGTCAAAAAAAAAAAAAGTCACTGACTGATAAAGGCGGTTAGGTGATAGTGATGGGCAACCTGAGTCAGATTTGATTTTGATTTGAGCCTCATCTCCACCGGAGCCTCAACGTGAGTCATAATAGGCTTCCCCATAGGGCGCGACCGTCATTGATTCAGGTATGTTTGCACGGCCTCGCGTGCGAAAATATTAGTCTTGTCTAGATGAAACCAAATTCATGTTTCAATAGTGGCATATTCGCGTACTAGCGCGTACAAGTGATTTAAGAGTTGGCGCGTATCTTCGTAAATGTATTGTTATCTCTTTGCATAATGGGGTGGAGAGACCGCCTCACTTGCACAGGTGTTTGGGGTTTAAACAGCTTCGTATGGTCCGGTGTGTTTTCCTAAAGCGATAAGCTTTTTACGGTAGGTTGGGTCAGTGAGTAGGCTTAGTAGGTTGCACGGGGAAAATAAGAACCCTAGTCTGGCTGCCGTGAGTGCGTTGTAATCCATCAGTAAGTGTTTCACGCTGATAGCCACTTGGTGACAACAGGAGCAAGGTGGCGCGTTTGGTCCTGTGTCGACATCCATCAGGTGGTTGTGAGTTATCCACATGTGTCCCGTGCACAAGCGGTAGATAAACACTTGGTCTTTTCTGTTGGTGAAATTTGTTTCCCATTCCCCGACTGAGGGTTTGACTGAAAGCCTTTTTTGTCCTCTCTGTTGCCACTTTTCATCCCATCGGGATGTTATATGAGAGTTGATAACAGGGAACCAGTTCCGGTAATGTTTTGTACAAACTGTTCTTGGTAAGTAGATGCCAGTTTAGCAAGAGAGTCCGAAAGTTCGTTTCCTCTTATACCCACGTGTCCGGGATCCGAGTCAGATTACTCATAATAGGTGGACTTACTAGGCAGCAACATAGACAGGCTATGTTTTTGAGAGTTTTGAACTTCTCTTTTAAAATTAGTCACTATTTTATTATTCGTACTTCACTCAGAGGTAACGATAATTTTTTTCGTCATTACTCTGTTGCGTATTAGAGCGACAAAAATGTAGTATTGTGACTTTGTAAAGCAATTCGCTATTTCAGGAGGTTCATTTAACAACATACAGAAAGACCCCTTCTGTAAGCATTTAAGGTGTAATTATTGGAATGTTCAACATTAGGCACACGTTTCAGGAGTAGATCAGAAATAAATAATGTAATTCGGTAAATTAAGGCATGTCAGATAAACACAGTATTGTGTTAATATTTTAGAGGTTATGGGAGCATAATTTGACCATTTGAAATAAATTCCGTAACTGACTAAAGAAATTTGAAACAATATTTACATCCCTTACATCTTGTCAACAGAGTAGTTGTGGCTTGAATTCAAATACTCCTTACAGGCACATTTTTGCACAAGAACGATACCAACATGCACTTGTTCCATGGTTATGGCATGAAATAGCGAACAAAGCAAAATATGCCTTAGTAGTGAAGCTAACACCAGGGCCCTTGAAGTTTGGCGCACAAGCAAAACATTTGTAATTTCCTAGGCGAAATTTAAATAATAAAGAATCAGACAACAAACAATTCAGTCGAGCCTTCTGTCATTAAATTTTTCTGTCGCGTTATTATTACTGCTAACTTTGCACCTTTGTTCTGTGTTATTTAGAAGGCTGAAAGTTTCTCTGTCTGCTGGTTGTCAGCCAACGTCACTCGGCCTGGCTCCTTAAGATAAACTTTCACCTCACGTGGAAAATTACTATCACAAATGCATTTTGTTTAAATATGAATACGTACGGCAACAATAGACCGTCGAAATCAGTATCAAATTATGCAATTACCATTGGACAATGGAAGTGAAGTGAAATGTTTTCATTACCGCGTTTGATTCTGTGAATTATTTAAGGCAATTGCAGATGCTCCATTTTGATAACGGTAGCGATCGGACTTTGTTCCAACAGCGTTTCATGAAATCACTGATGTGGAAGATGACCGAGGGATGGCATTTCATTGGATGTTGACTCCGATGTCCCTGAAAGTAGAGAACCTGACATGTCTATAACAATTGTGGAGCTCCAGGCAGATGATTTTAGTTTGACAGGAATCGTGAAATTTATGTTGGCGATTTTTTGGACCGAACGAATAAAAAAAACTATGAATCTTTGATTTAACTTCGAAACAGGAAAATTCTTGCAGTGAATTTGGTATCTATTTTCCGGAAAAAAAAATCGAAATTAACATCACTTACAAAAGGAAAATTTGAGTTGTAGTAGTTGCTTCCATTTTCCACCGGAGTCCCAACGCAAAGCTAATGCAGGGCGGTTGAAGATTGGCGAAGTAGGTGCAGCGTAGATTAAGAGTATGTTCAACTTAGATTCGGAGTAGTTTCTACGTAGACACAGAAGGCTTAACACAGTTACAGAGTAGGTCTAACAAAGTTATATAAAGTCAATTTGACATGAATACAAAGTAAATTTGACGCGGCTACAAAGTAAATTTGACGCGACTACAAAGTAAATTTGACGCGGCTACAAAGAAAAGTTGCCAGATACAAAGAAAAGTTGCCAAATACAAATTAAATTTAACGTACGTACAGAGTAACTATAACTCGGGTAAAGAGTAGGCCCCAAAGTAAGTTTGACGAAACTACAAAGAAAAGTTGGCAGATACAAATTAAATTCATCGTATAAACATGGTAAATCTAACGCGGGTACAGAGTAGGTCTAGCGCATATACAAATTATGCTAAACACGGATACAAAGTGAATTTAACATACAACATATATGCAGAGCAGGTTCATTGCAGACGAAGTAGGTTTTGCGTGGAGCAGTGGTAGCAGCCACCTCCGTTCTCCTCCGGAGCTCCAACGTGTAATCACTGAGGGCTCCTCCTCACAGCACGACGATCCGTTGATTCTGCACAGCTTCGCGCACGAAGTTGAAGTAAAAACTCTCAATTAATACGCAGGAAGGAAAGTGAGTTCGGGATCAGATCTAATTCAGACCTCGCTACTCCTACACTACCTCATAGAGGCCCGCGTGTTTTCCGAAAACGATCAGTTTTTTCCGATGTTCCGTTTCTGTGAGCAGGCGTTGCAGGCTGCACGGGGGGCTAAAGAAGGCTCGTCGGGCTGCTGTGAGTGCATCACAATCTACTCGTAAGTGTTTCACGCTGATTGCCACTTGGTGGCAACAGGTGGTGCGTCCGGTTCCATGTCTACATCAATTAGATGATTGTGAGTGATCCAAGTGTGTCACGTGCATAGACGAATAATGAACACTTGGTCTCTCCTATTAGGAAACCTGGTGTCCCATTCTCCCACGAATGATTCAACTGCAAGCATCTTTTGTCCACTTTGTTGCCAAGAGTCGTTCCATCGTGATGTTATACGTGAGTTGATGACTGGGAACCAGTCTCGGTAATGTATAGAGATGAATTGTTCCTGCTGGGTAGACACCCGTTTAGCGAGGGAATCTGCCCGTTCGTTTCCTCTTTTTCCCGCGTGTCCAGCGATCCAGCAGAACTCGACCTCCTGGCCCGCCTCGAACGTCGTGAATAGATCGTGTTGCATTTTTCTAAGGGCAGGGTGAACAAAGTGCAGAGTTTTCAGCTGGGTGAAAACACTCAGACTATCTAAAAATATAAAACACTTTTGGAGTGCGGGTGCTTTTTGTAATGGAGATGGCCAGTTCGAGTGCGTGTAGCTCTGCAGAGAATATAGAGGCCTCTTGGGGTAGGGTGACCGAACGCGAGGTCCCCTCGTCTATGGCGGCGGCTCCCACAACGTGCGGTGTTTTCGAGCCGTCAGTGTATATATAGTGGTGCTCAGAGTACTGTTCATCGAGTAGTCATGAAAATTAGGGTTGTTGCTTTGGGGTACGTCTGCAGATCTAGGTTGACCAGTGATGGGCTAATCATCCACGTTGGTGTGTTGATTTGAAGAATTCGGTAGGATAATGAAGGCTCGATTGCTTTGCGTCTGATGTTCGGCGAGGTCAGTAAGTTATCCACGCTGACAGAAAAGGGTGGGCATATGTTCTTCTTAGCCGCAAAGAGGCGTTTATCAAGAATGTTGGTGATGGGTTATTGATGTAACTCCTTGTTATGAAATAGTACTGTAGTGAGAGTGTGTCTCTCCGGAGCGGTAGAGGAAGCTCGTTAGCAAGCACGTTTAGGGATTCGATGGGTGTGGAACGGAACGCACCAGTTGTGATACGCAGGGCGTTATTCACTATGATGGAGAGAGGTTCTAGGGTGGTTTTGGCTGCTGAACCGTAAATAATTGCTTCATAGTCAATGCGCGAGCGTATCAATGTTCTGAATAACGTTATGCCGGTGTCCATATCGGCTCCGAATTTCAAGGATGTTACGGAGAGGATGAGTCCGGTTGCTTTTTTGCAGCGGGTCTCCAGGGCTGCAATATGAGGTCGCCATGAGAGTTTAGGGTCCCACACAAGACCGAGGAATCTTATTGATTCTTCGTATACTAGCGGAGTGTTGTTTAGGTTTAGGGCTGGTTTTAGATCTAAGCCGGGCACGAGAGTGAAGTGCATGCTTTTCGTTTAGGGTTGATTGATTGATTTGGGCCTCATTTCCACCATAGCCTCAACGTGAGTCATAATAGGCTCCCCCGTAGGGCGCAGGAATTGGTGGATATAACGTGGTAAGTGGCCTCTCAGCCCTTTGCGGTGGAGATCCTTCATGATGCCATATTTCCAGGTAGTATCGTGCGGGGCCGGTCGCTGGGCTGGGTGAGGTGCGGGGCCGGTCGCTGGGCTGGGTGAGGAAGCACTGCAGCCAGGTAGGAGTGTTGGGGTCTTGTTACGATGTTGTTCTGATGATGTGTGGATGTCGTCGGGGGAGTTTGGTTGGCTTATCGATTTGACTGCTTTGACCTAAGTGAGACAGTTTAGGATTTCGTCTTTCCAGATTTGGATAGCTTGTTTCCGTGTGACTCTGCGTTCGTTTTGTGTGATTGTTATTTCTTTTTGGTCCATGTGTACTGGGCAGTCGCGGTCGCCTGCCTCATGGAAGCATGAGCAGTGATAGCATGTAGGGTGGCGGACTGAGCAGTCTTTTCTGTCGTGCTCGCCAGCACATTTCTTGCAACGTTTGGGTGTGTGTGGCTGGCAGTATGCGATGACGTGGCCGTATTCAAGGCATTTTATGCACATTGGAGGCCATGTTGCTACTAGGTAGGTTATGGTTCTTCCTTGTTCACCCGGGATTACTATGAATTCTGGTGCGTCGTGTCTCGGGAAGGTAATTTGGTATGCGTGATTTTATCAATGTTGCTTGACGAACTTCGGTAACTCCGTAGTTTTCAGCTAGACCTTCAGTGAAAGCACTGAGGTCTGTTGTAGTCGTGTAACGGGGTGTGTATATAATCCGTTTGGTATCGTTTCAGGACGGATGCATTTTAACTGTAACTTTGAGTTTGTTTATGCGGGTAATATTTTGTATAGAGTTACTTTGCTCACGTTCTGTGACGTAGGCCAGATATTTCTTTTCCTGTCGTTGTATTTCTTTCAGTTTTCCTCCTAGTTGTTCGGTGAGTGACCTCATCATTATGAATGGATTAGCTGAAAAGGCAACTTTGTTTGTACCACTTTCGTTGAAAATTATGAGGAAGTGGGTGGGAAATGGTGCCGGATTACTCTCCCGGGTAGGAGGGTCATTTTGGGAAGAGCGCATCGAGACTACAGCCTCTCGTCGCCCGACCCCGTGATCTATCTGGTATTGGAGGATCGCTCTCTCCTTTTTCTCCTCTGGGCAGTCTCTGTGTCTGGTGGGGTGTCAGTCTACTTTGCAATAAAGACAGTGCTGTTTTTTGGATTGGCATGACTGGGGATTTTCCCGTTTGTCGTGGTCGTCCTGGGAGCAGTATGAGCATCTTTGCTTACCGTTACAGTTTCGTCTCGTGTGTCCGTATTTCTGGCATTTATAACAACGCATCGGACGTCTTTAAAATGATGTAACCTAGGTTTTGGTGGCGCAGAAGGGAATGTCCAGATATTTTGGTGGAGTAGGGCAGTTGAATTTTAGTATTAGGGCTGAGGTGGTCTCTCTCCTTGGTGTGATCTTCGGTGCGACCTTTGCTTCGACAACGCAGTCCTCGTATTGAACGAATCCAGTGATGTACTCTCGATTTCCTCCTTCGGGATAGCTTCAACGTAGATCAAACCTGAACTTGTAGAGAAAGTCGGGTGTGGCTCTATTTTGCATGGCTTTCCACAGAGTCCGTTTTTGGAGGGAAGCGTGTCACTTTGAAGTTTTGTGTCTACTCTGATGGCAAAGCATTCGTCGCCGCTGGTGGCGACGCTCAGGACTGGGCGGCCAGCGAAAGAGCCCAGCTCTTTTCGCAGAGTGTATGGACAAATATCCGGTCTGTCGTTGGCGTCGAACGTGATCTTCAGGTCTTCGGGAAATGTATGACTTTTGTTGAAAAAGTTGTGTTCATTAAATGGCGTGTATTGCTTCCTCCTTGTAGCCTTCGGAGCTCGGTTGGGATTTTGGTGGGGGTGGAGAGCTGTCGAAGTTGTCATCAGACGTAGAGGTGAAGGTACATGTGCAAGTTACGGGTTCTTTAGTTGGTTAGTTTGTTACTAGTTCGTGGGTATGGAGAAATTTGGTCTTGACATGACCCTCGAGTCTCGTTAGACGGTGGTCAAATGCGTTAGGTTCTGCGGCGAAAACTTCTGCTTACTGTTCAGAGAGGTCGGTCGCTTGGCTCAGCAGATTCAATATTTCCTGGACGTTCTTGGTCAACTCATCGATGCGGCCGTCCTTCGGGTCGTCTTCCGCCGAGGTGGCGCTGGTCATCTTGGCAAGGCTGATGTTCTTGGCCGTTAGAATCTTGGTCTTCGGTGATCTGGAGGGGATGCTGGTCCCTCCTAAACGGAATTTCTTTCTACTCCCCTTCGGCCACCTGGTTCACGCCAGGGGCCAGGGAGTTAACTTTAGATGCCTCTTGACCGGCTTTACAGAGCTTAAATTACTTGAATTTAAATTATTAAAGACAATGTAAGCAAACGTGCGGTTTATGGTCCTAGCACAAACTAGGGACTAATCTGTGCAGTTAGTAAATGGCACGGGAACAAGCGATTTCCGAAAATTTAAGGAATCATTTTCACGAGATAGGATTCCAACCAAAACCCTCGACCTAAGGTTATCCTGCTCACCTGCCCGTATCCTACAGATGCATTCGTGGTACCCACCTCCCACCACTGTAGAACGCTGCAGTACTTTTCAGGAATTCAACAATGATTGGGGTTTTCTGCATCCTCCATTGAGCCTTCAGAGGCCCTTCAAGCCCCAACGGGTCGTGATTACAGAGCTGCGGAACACGCCATTCCCCCTCTCTATTATCGAATCGTGTTACCCCAACCCACTTGTCACCCATCCAATAGTTGGTGAACCCACTGGAGGCGGCCGACTTCATGAACAGACTCCCGGTGATCGGGCCACCCCCGGATCCAGAGAGTGCTAGGTTTGCAGTATCATGGCGCTATGGGGTTGAGGAGTAGTGGGGCGTCATAAGCAACAAGAATAACTGAAAGTGGTCATGGTGGAATAGTAAATTGAATTATGCTAGATATATGGAACAGAACGCAAGTTTAACCAAAAACGATGTTGTTCCTACGTTTCTGTACTGTTTCTTGATCAACAGTTAATAAAATGATATAAATTGTAATTATCAATATTTGGTATGGCATTAGATGCAAAAACTCTTTCCTGTGCCGTCGTGTAATGGATTCTAAGTTCGTTTTTCAGTGGAGCTTTATCATGAGGCGTGTTTGGAGATAACTCGGTGTGGTTCTTGTCTTAACCATAGTCTCATATTTTAATAGAGACCGCCAGAGTTCTGCAGTGAGTGATCTCTGAATCTTTGAGCTGGAGGTGAGCAGCTTGAAATAATCTAAACTAATCTAAATCTTCACGGTCTTGTTGTTTCAGGTGCTTTATTTCCATTGAACTGAATTAGTCGGTGTGATCAGGATCATCTGTATTAAAGGACAAAGCCTATAACTGAATCATCTACTGCCAGATGAATTTAACCACGGTAGGACTGTGCACCGTGCTTTCCGCTGCTCATGATGCTGTTCTCATTCCTTCTTCGTTTCTTCCATCTGGTTGGACCTTGTGTGGGTCAGTTGAATTCTTGATGTCATTACACTGTTTCCCGGTCTTTGTACTGAACCTTTTATAAATAATGATCATGTTTCGGCGATATTTGATCATGCGATGCGCAACAGTTTTGACCACAGCTGTAAAAGTCAACGTTGCCCACCCCTCCTAAGGAACGAACAACAACAAACTACTCCTGAAGTCTCCATAGATTAGTTATCTCCGTGAATAAGAAACGCACTGCTAAATCATTAGATGAATCTACAAGTTATTTTAACATGAAGTCATGCAATATTAAATTATTTCATTACCATTGGTTCAAATAATTAGCATTGATACTTTGAAATGAGATGAAGTCGAATTAAATGTAAGTAAATAAACCGCCTGCGACACCACAAAGGGTTTGTACGTCGTTTTTTTAATTCAGTTAGGATTATGATTTTACCTGGAGTCGCTGTTTGAAACAGCATAACTAACATTATAGTAACCGGAAATAATTTCATAAATTTAAATTTGGGCTGCTCGATATACCAAAATAAATTATAGGTAATTAATATTATTTTCGAAATGATTTGAATCAATATTTGCAGTGGTGATTCAAAATGAAAAGTGCGTTGATATGACAGATTCTTTAGGCCGGGTTCGTCGTCCGTTTTTGATCCGCAAAATAACTGTGAACGGAGGCTTGAATGCGATAAATTCGAGCAGGTGAGGGACGATTGCCAGACTGGCTCACTGTCCCCTCCAAATTGCAATATTTGGGAAATGTCCTGTTTTTTCGCGACGAGCTCGAATGCGGCCGTACGTGTCCAGATAACCTCACACTCGTGTTAAATCGACTAATGTGATGTCATTTTCATGAAAAACGAACGTGCGTTTGTGAAACTCACATATCTTCAATTTCGTGGTGTCAATATTATTAACGTACGTTTTTCTAGAATAATAATACAGATCGAAGTAGCTATCGGTCAATTGTACACTGATATCAACAATGCAAAAATAACCTATATCATTATTACCGGAACATCTGGATATCTTTAACTCAAATTAACTATTCAGGGTAAAGTGTTTCACAATAACGCTCTTTTTTTTGTGATATACCTAGATTAGAACACAATTTGTAGGACAGCTAATAACATGTTTATCTGCAATAAACTCCACAGCACATCACAAAATGTTTCCACGTAATTATAACGGGGAGACATTTGCTATAATTTTAACAATTCATGATGTGATTTGTTATGAGTTTGAGTGAACTCGTCTCTGAACTCGTCTCTGAACTCGTCTCTGAACTCGTCTCTGAACTCGTCTCTGAACTCGTCTCTGAACTCGTCTCTGCACTCGTCTCTAAACTCGTCTCTGAACTCGTCTCTGAACTCGTCTCTGAACTCGTCTCTGAACTCGTCTCTGAACTCGTCTCTGAACTCGTCTCTGAACTCGTCTCTGAACTCGTCTCTGAACTCGTCTCTGAGCTTGTCTCTGAACTCGTCTCTGAACTCGTCTCTGAACTCGTCTCTGAACGCGTCTCTGAACGCGTCTCTGAACGCGTCTCTGAACTCGTCTCTGAACTCGTGAACAGGGTACTCATCATCTTTACCGAGGTGGGCATGAATAACTCTTAGGCGAGTTATCAGAACCTTTGCCATTATGTTAAATAAATTACCCTGAATTCACACTACGACAGGATTTATGTTGCATTGTGAGATAAGCCTCATTCACGGTATCCTGTTTCATAAGACAGGATTCATGTTGCATCGAGAGATAAGCCTCATTCACGGTATCCTGTTTCATAAGACAGGATTCATGTTGCATTGAGAGCTAAGCCTCATTCACGGTATCCTGTTTCATATGACAGGATTCATTTTGGATTGAGAGATAAGCCTCATTCACGGTATCCTGTTTAATAAGACAGGATTCATATTGCCATGTGGGATAAGCCTCATTCACGACATCCAGTTTCATAAAACAGGATTCATGTTGCAATGAGAGATAAGCCTCATTCTGAGTATCCTGTTTCATAAGACAGGATTCATGTTGCATTGAGAGAGGAGCCTCATTCACGGTATCCTGTTTCATAAGCGATTCCTCTTATCCTCCACGTGTGCGCCGTCGGTTCTCGTTCAATGAACTATGCACACTTCCATCCTCCTAACCCCTGGCGACTGATGCTCCAAATCCCTCCAATGTTCCCATTAAAAGTTCAATTTAAAAGTTTTGAAGATTTATGCATCAAAAGCAGAGGCGCACTGCAGGAAAGAAGGAAAAATAGTAAATAGTGGAAACGAAGCCCGAATCCGACGGCAGTGAAACTGGGACAAAATCTCAGGCTGATCAGCTATACGACATCACCTTTTACTGGGCAATGGTCACCTATCAAACTGGGATTAGGCTGATTAGTGATGCGACTTTCCCTTATACCGGGCAATGGTCACCGATCAAACTGGGACGAGGAGTCATGCTGATCAGCTATACGATTTCTTCTTATACCGGGCAATGGTCACCAATCAAACTGGGACGAGGAGTCATGCTGATCAGCTATACGATTTCTTCTTATACCGGGCAATGGTCACCGATCAAACTGGGACGAGGAGTCATGCTGATTAGCTATACGACTTCACCTTATACCGGGCAATGGTCATCAATCAAACTGGGACGAGGATGCATGCTGGTCAGCTATACGATTTCCCCTTTTATCGGAAAATAATCGCCCATCAAATGTGTTTCGCTCATTGTTGGACCGGTATGTTCGTTTCTAAGGAAGTTAAATTGGATTTTTATTCACACCCATAACCCACACAGTACATCTCCTTTGCCATACACCCATTTATCGTCCCCCAATAGCATAATATGTAGACGATATTCTTGGAGTTATCATCGTTAATTGAAGTAAAATGTAATGTAGGGGTACCAACTTACGAGGATCATTGTTATGGCTTAGTCGAACTTGACTAAATGCCAGTAATGTTACATTTATCCTTTATTATGCACTTCCTTTTGTTGCATTGTTTGCCAGACAAGAGCTTACAAGAAAGTTTTTACCAGACATTTTGCAGTCCGCTGTGCGCGGCTATGAAATGCCATTCAAATAGAAGGGGTGACGAATATAGGGTTATTATAGAGAAGGAGAGATCAAGGTGAATAACGAAGACAGGAAAGATAGAGAGGTTATATATTGAAGTGATTGCAGGAGTCATGATTTCTTGACAGCGGCGCCACACATTTATTTGTGAATATAATTCAACACAGTAATGGTAGAGAGGCATTTAGTTCAGAGCACCATACAAACATTGGCCCGTCTTCCCACACAAGTTGCAGCAGTTGAATCAATCGTCAGTAACCTCAACAATTAAATCGCGAATAAAATGGATGAATCACAACGAAGGTATTCAAACACTGGAATAGTCTAAGCCACAGATTGACACTTTCGACAACTGAATACAGGTAGTCCAACACTTGCAGGTTTATATTCGAGTCAAGAGAAGGGGTATATAATTATAAGGACGTGGCCCAACAACCGAATCCCTACACAATCGCTGATCGACCGGGGTGTTATCACAGCTCTTCCCCTGTGGAGACAGGACTGCAGCAAGTGGCTCTGCCATACAGCGGCGGCCAGACCATCACTTTGTACAGTTAGCTCGTCAATCTTGAGCCGATGGAGGCCGTCTCAAACAAACTCGAAAAGTAACCCACCCTAGGAGATAAAAAGAAAGTGCATCTCAAGTTTACTGATACTGAAAAATATTTAGCCAAGTTCACGCAAAATTCTCCGTTGACACATCACTGCATCTTTTATAACACACCACCTCTGTAGCACGTTTGAACATACCTCCTCCCGTTAGCCCTCTGGTCTTTCCTCAAGGCCGGATGCCTGGCCCTCTGGCCGGCTTCGCTCCCTCCCGTCCCATGCTGTTACGCTCTTCGTGCTACTATCCCATTATATGGCCCTGGCTCCTCATCGAATCCCAGCTTAAATTGACCAATGGCATGACGCAGGTACTCACGATGGCTTATATTCATTGGCCTTGCACGTCTGACGTCACGTCTGACGTCACGTCTGACGTCACGTCTGACGTCACGTCTGACGTCACGTCTGACGTCACGTCTGACGTCACGTCTGACGTCACGTCTGACGTCACGCACGTCTGACGTCACGTTTGACGTCACGTCTGACGTCACGTCTGACGTCACGTCTGACGTCACGTCTGACGTCACGTCTGACGCCACGTCTGACGTCACGTCTGACGTCA
>SDVV010002836.1:0-16590 GCA_016164225.1 Gammarus roeselii
CTGCAGAGTATAGTAGGAATAAGAAGCTTTTGAAATAATTTCGCTGCCAAATGTTATGAAATCTTTGTTGGCGATGAGTGTTTAAAGCAATCCTCCTTCACAAATGTATTTGTATTCACGATGTTCTGGGTTCTTCAGATTCGTTTTTTTATATTAATTGGAAGAATGAACTCGGAGATACGAGCAGCCCTTGATGTGGTTAATTGATATTTTTGTACATCTCAGACAATTGACGAGTAAATTAGTGAAGAACTACATTGTTAAGAATTTTCTGTATAGAACCAGTTATAAATTAATTCGACGCGTCCGTGAATTGATGCTACTGTCGAAAGCGTGGATGTTAATGTTGTTGTATTCATGGTCTGCTGTTGGCACAATATTTGTGCATATAATTAATTATGGGGAACGTGAAGTGTCTATGATATTTGCTGCTGCGATTGTACCAAGCATTACCTCTTAACAAAACATGAGCGCCCACATTTTGAATGATGGACACACACGTTCGTATTCCAAACTTAACTCATCTACAGTGAATTATTGAAGTAAAACTTTATTGATCACCCGGGAATGAATCATCCAATTGTAACATTAAACTGATAACCGTTAAAATAGATACTCGCTGACCACAGAGAGTATTACAAATGACACATTGCAGTGTCATTTTCGTTACGTCGGGATGCCCTATCCCTATTCTGACGATCAACATAAGCTTGATGAAATCCATGCACTAATTTGCCCGATTGCTATAAAAGAAAGAATCCTAGGGAAAGTTGGGTTGTGGAGGTTACCGATATTTAGCCTATTTTGCATAACTGTATAATTTCAGGATAGGCAAGAAAATGTATATCCGATGGTAACACACTCAAACTAGATTATTTATATGATAAATTTTCTGCAAATGATAGTCAGTTCAGAGGTACACATAGGGTGGTGCTGTGAACATATAACATGCTTTTCCATCGATAGCAGGTTATCAGAAAACCCATGACAACAGTCATGGAAACAAAAGGTTTTTAATTTTCATCATTTTAAGGACAATACAACTAAAGACATAAAAATTCGAAATGGAATTTGCAAATTTCAATCAAGATATTGCATTAAAAATATTTTGTCTCAGAATACATTGCTTACCATCTTCAAGACAAAATGACGGAGGCATAATTACCAGGGAACAGCGAGTAAAATTAATATTGCTAAATAAGTTTACAATGACAAATATTTTGTGTGTAGAGTTGGCAAGGTAATTATCATATAGAAATATATTTTTGTATGATTTTAGTACAATTTGATGTTGAATATCTAGGCTTGAAAAAGATGGATGAATAAAAAAAGTCATTAACCGTATGCTTTCCAAGCGACATTGTCATTAAGTCTAGATAATTCCAGATTTGTTTTAAGATTCCTGATAAATATTTTGCGATGAACACTTACAGGACACAAAAAACGTAATAAATGATCTACCAAGGTAGGCAAAATTGTTTACCGCTTGGATATAAAATAATAAACAGATGTCACTTGAATGCATCAACCGTTTTACTCGGATAACGAGGGCGCCCGTCACATTCAAAACCCGCAGCGGTACATTTTTGGGCCCCCTCGTTCATCAGCTGTTCGCTCTTGAGTTTCGACCCCTGCATGAATGCCCGCCGACGGAATTAATAAAACAAATCCTGTCGATTCATTCTCCGCCACTTGATGAACTCTCCGCCAAACACTTGAATGAGTCTCACTTAAGGCAGGTTGCACAAAATTACGAAAAAACGATGATTCGGGTCTCATTTCTTCAATAGCATCACAGGGCGCTCTGATCCATTCACGACATCACTGAAGGAACCACAGGAAATACGGCTCATGTAGTATTTAGAAGTCGAGTTCCTTAATAAATAATGATTAATGACTGGCTGCTAATTGAAATGCTCGGTAATTAGTTTGACTATTATGTTGCTGAATAAATACAGGAATAGGAATATAAAACGTTTTCACCTGAGGGATTCATGGTCGGATGATATTATCAATGGTTCGTACCATTGCGAGGCTTCAGCGTTAGACAGGAACTCGTAAGAATTTATCTAGTCTTGCCGTTCGCATGTCTCCATTATTTCCCTGCACATTATTCGAGATTTGTTTAATTCATTTTTATATTTAGATCCTGCCTTCCCAGTAGTCCCGTCCTTCATCAATGCAATATGTTCCACAGAAATATATGAACTTTGCAAAGCACTTTAACTTCCAACGTTCAGAGCTGTTCTCAATGCCCTTCGCCTTCAATGCTCATGCATCTAACATATTAAAAAACACTTCGTTACTGAAATAACAATGAGCCAACGGCAGTGGATGACTGCAAGAAATATGATGTGTGATTTGATGAAACCAAGTCAACGGAAAACAGTCAAGAAAGCTCAAATCGGAAGGTGACCCCATCATCCTAGACAAATCTGCTTTAGAGTGTCATTAATATCTTACAGCTTGTATAAACATGACATACATGTTTGACCAAATTGCTTAGAACCGCCAGTTGGTCGATCATAGGTCGGTCTGACATCGAGACACTCTGCATATTCGTTTTTCGTGTACTTGGATGTTCATTCGGTTTCTTATCACAAAAAGTCTTCTTATTCACAGAATGAGCCTCTAGTTGATTATTTCCAGAGAGTTGTTTAGTTAGATAATCACTCTGAGTGAGTGATGGAACGGCGTCCCATTAATCGGGTCATGGAAAGTTTATTTTGGTACCGGCATTCATCCTGATAAGCACCACTGGTCTCGTTATCGACACGAATCTCCTCCTTTCTGAGTCGAGGTAATAAGTGAGATAAGGTTTCGTCTTTATTTGGTACAAAACTGTGATGGAATGAACGTCATAAATCACATTTCACCCCTCTGAGTTGAGGTAAGATGTTTGGAATTGCCTTATCGTCATTAGGTATGTATAGTCAAGAAGTTAAGAAAGTTACTTCAAGTCAGAAGGAATATAGAAAAAATATGACGTCACGATTAAGCGCAGGAAGACATTAGAAAATTACCTGCTAATGGAAATTATTATCCACAAATTGACAACGCAACACTAACATCTTTTCGACTAGGGAGATTAGATAATGTTGAATAATTTTGCAATTTGTATTATCGAAATTTTCGAGTTTTTTGTTATTACTTATTTCTCTCAATTAATGTGAAGGCTTAGGTACAAACTCATCAGGTTTAGCGTAAAGTTATTATTATTGCATGTGTTAACAAAACGTTCATTTATACTGTCAACTTACATCAATAAGAATATTTACAATTGTTTGCTTATGAACGCGATCCAGAGGTCAGATTATTTTCAATCTGATACTCAATGCAGCGTCCCTTAGCACCACCGCAGTCCTATTCATTCACGCGTATCTGTGAAAAGTGGTCTCCCTCTTCAGCATAGCTCAGTGCAGCGTCCCTTAGCACCACCGCAGTCCTATTCATTCACGCGTATCTGTGAAAGGTGGTCTCCCTCCTCAGCATAGCTCAGTGCAGCGTCCCTTAGCACCACTGCAGTCCTATTCATTCACGCGTATCTGTGAAAAGTGGTCACCCTCTTCAGCATAGCTCAGTGTAGCGTCCCTTAGCACCACCGCAGTCCTGTTCATTCACGTGCATCTGTGAAAGGAGGTCTCCCTCCTCAGCTTAGCTCAGTGCAGCGTCCCTTAGCACCACCGCAGTCCTATTCATTCACGTGTATCTGTGAAAGGTGGTCTCCCTCCTCAGCTCAGCTCAGTGCAGAGTCCCTTAGCACCACCGCAGTCCAATTCATTCGCTCGTATCTGTGAAATATGGTCTTCCACCTCAGCTCAGCTCATTCATGCTATTTCGTGCCCTCTACAATTTCGGGGATTTTTCTGCCCGCTTGGACCTTTCAACAGATTCTCGCCACAGTGCAAAACTTAAACACGAATAGGCAAGAAATTGAAATTCGATGTTTTTTGAATCAGCATATGAGGCGACTGGTGTTTTAATACAATACATTTTAATTGGTTTCCTCTTCGACATTAAACATTTCACCTCCACGCCGAATCTATTTTCACGTTAAGTAGTCCTAATGTGGCGTTATTCACGCACTAATGTCCAGTGAGTCCTAATTTGGGAGGCCAATACGGCAAGTTGGACGGACATTCTGGTCTGAATTTCACTCAACGGCATCCCAAAGCCGTCCAAATGCGTTTCCCGAGTTGTTGGTTGCAAAATCGTTCCCTACTTCATCTACTAAACTGCATCCATTATTCCTGATGCAGCGCTTGAAGGAGACTCGGTGGGTCGAGAGTAAACTTTCTAGGCTTGAAGGAACTTAGAGGCCGTCGTCCAAGACGGGGTTAAACGAATGCTATTTTCGACGGATCAATGATATTGGGGTGGCGATTATATCATTATACAGAATGACACCAAAAACAGACAGGACGTTAATCAACTGTTGATCGTTCTCTCCACTTCTAAGAGTTTCAATGTTTCTCTGTGACCGCGAATTCAATCTTCATTTGATCACTCGCGGTAAACATGTTCTTTTTAAACAACAAAACGATTCTTAATGAGTTATCAAATTATACACTAACAGATGATGTTGTCATGCATGTTACTGACATTTAGTTGTTGATTTCTAACCATTAGAATAGTGGATATTTTGTAGTCACGCGGTTTAACACCTTTTTGGAAAAAAATGTATACAACTTGAGCGATATTAGACTGGCTTTTATTTAGATATTTCACATTCCATACTTTACAAAAAATCCTTGTGGCTGCTGAAATCATCAAACGGAATATAATTTTCCCATCTCCAATTGGCATGGAACCAATAGACAATACTCGTTTTCAAAATCTGTAACATAACTGCATTCACGAATTTATTTATTTGTGAGCGCTTCCGGTTATATTTTCGGGAACACCCTCAGTGCTGGAATGCAAGTAAGCACGAAGCATTGAAAAGTCGTTTGTTAACTTATCTATTTGATCCAATTGGTTAAATTTAATCATGTACTGGATATCACCACATTGTCAGTTACATGATCGTGTTGCATGTTGCACTGTCATTTAATACAGTACTGGATATCACCACATTGTCAGTTACATGATCGTGTTTCATGTTGCACTGTCATTTAATACAGTACTGGATATCACCACATTGTCAGTTACCTGATCGTGTTGCATGTTGTACTGTCATTTAATCCAGTACTGGATATCACCACATTGTCAGTTACCTGATCGTGTTGCATGTTGTACTGTCATTTAATCCAGTACTGGATATCACCATATTGTCAGTGTCTTGATCGTGTTGCATGTTGCACTGTCAATTCAAACTGTAACGCATATTGTTTGCACGCGGGTGTTATGGTGGGTCTTCAACGGCGCATGCGATTGGTAAGTATTGGAAATATGGCCAACCCTTTTCTTCCATCTCTTTTCCTGACTCTGCAGAACATTTTTCCAGATCAGTTCACAAGCAGCTTCGCTTGGAAGCATCTCACTCCTACTGCCTGTCACTTAAGGTCATTAGCGAGGGTCCAACGAGGAGCTGGTTGGGAATTAGCGATCATTTACTTGCGACGATTGAGTTGGTCGGGGCAATGCGAGGACCTGGTTAAATGCATGCTCGCTCGAGAAAATAAGCTCAGATTTCCGTTTGAATCCAAACTGATAATTGGCTTAGTTAACTTAGGAGTCATTAAATGCTTGTCATTAGCTTTATTACGGATAAAAAAAGGAACGATGATTGCGAAAAAAACTACATAAATAACGAAGTAATTAAAATCAGGTTCGAATGACGTTTAGTTTTTTGGATTTATATCACAAATATGTGGCAATTTTTGTTTTTTTCGGGAGATGAAGTCCACTCCAACGATCAGCACACTGCCTAGAATCATGTCCACTCATTTCAATTCGAGAGCTAATTTGACTATACTAAGCCTGCCAGCTTTTACTTGTAAATCTCCCCTACACCATCTGTGTCATGCTCTCCCCACTTACATCGACACCGTCGAAAGCGAAGAAGCTTTCAGGATCGAATCAAACCTATTCACTGAACTATTTTTTTTCCAAAATATCTGAACTATTTTTATTCTAAAATATATGTCAATCTTGCTCACAAAGAAAAATTCTTATAAACTCAATGCCAACAACTTTCAAAATAAGATTTTTTTTTTCTAAATTAGATAATCACATTTTCAGATCGATACTTGTTGAAATGGACACTGTACAGGTCACATTGATTACGAATTTGCAACTGTTCATGATGGAGTGTATTTGCAACTGTTCCTGATGGAGCGTATTTGCAACTGTTCTTGATGGAGTGTATTTGCAACTGTTCTTGATGGAGTGTATTTGCAACTGTTCCTGATAGAGTGGATTTGCAACTGTTCCTGATGGAGTGTATCACTGACGTGAATAAAAATAATCAGTGAGCAATTTGTAACTCAATGTCGCCTGCAAAATGCATTAACAAAATAATCCACAGAGAGGCAGCAAAACACTGGAAAAATCCTCCAGTTTTCTGCGAACAGCATTAAAAATAAACAAAAATATGTCTGCACGCCTCCAACCATTGTCCGAATGTGCTGGTCATCAATCTAATTTAAATGGAAGACCAATTTAACTTGAACGGAAGGCCCAGTGCCCTGTGCACTTTTTCATTACTATCATGGAAAACAGACTGGATGCTCACAATCAAGCATTTGTTTTTGATTAGGGGAGTCAATGTTATGAGGAAAACGTAATAAATAGTGATAATCTCTGACACCTTTTCGTGGCAATCTTCAATTCAAACAAAGTATTAATGCATACATTGTTTGGTTAGCAAATCAGAACTTACAACATAACCCTAGTCCATCTTAAGGCCATTTCCTTCTTGTTTTTTTCAAACCTTACTTCGAAGCACGCTGTTGACACAGTGGAATATTATTTTAAATATATCACCATCTGTGTTCGATGCAGTATTTCAACAAATGTTGTGATATCAATCACCATTAATCGATCCCCTCCGCAGCCCACTTCAGAATTGATTTTTCCCGGTGTGTACAAAGTGCGATGTTTTACCCATAAAAAACACAAACGAAAACCACTGGAAGTCTTTCACCCAATGGCGTTGCTGTTCGGTACAACGACCTTGAAAAGTATGTCCATTTTTTTTACTTCATTCGATTTCTTGTTAAGTACGATAACAGAATATGTTTTAATTTAGCAATTTTGTGAACAACCACCGGCGATCTAGATATTCGACTAACGTTAAAGAGGATAATTTGGTTCAGGAATATTAGCTTTTGTTTTGCCATACAATTTCAGTAACAAAATTGAATATACGAATCTAGTGAATCTTGCTTGCGACTGCATTGACGCGCAAATCCGTGCATATGACAAACAACTCGAATTTGTTGTGGGCTGACCAAAGCGGCAAATTCTGGAGACCGCCAAAGGAGACGTAACTAAGGTATTTGTTTCTTCTCTTGTCTCAGATCTGCCATCACTTCCCCAGCAGGAGGAAGACTGCGATGGATACGTTGGAACGCGACTTTTTCAAAAATACATGTTTAGATCTCGACGGAGATAGTTAACAGCAGTAGCAACCTCAGCCGATCGTAACTTTCCACATAAATGGACATGTAGAAATTGATTTGGAATAGAAAACATAGCATTAATGAGTTGTTACATCAACTTATCGAATGAATACATCAACTTGGGGAAAAAATATCGAAAGTTGACAGTAAACAAATTATTGGAGATTCTGGTGTCAGGTTTAGTGAATTGCAGTACAGCAATTCATTTCGTGAGCAACGGAACTACTATGATTGTCTCCTTGAATAATGATCCTGATTTCACTTGATGAAATAAATGTGTTTACTCTAGAGTCGGCCCATTAGAATTGCCCTTGGGCAGCGACTCTGTTCAGCAAACGGCACATCAATTCATCTGATATCGTTCTTATATAACATATAGGACACTCTCTTTGCTAACTATGAAGTATTTCACCACCTTCTATTGTATGGTACTATTGTAAATTCAACTAGGAGCAAGATCACATTGAATATTCATGTACAATAAAACCGGTCTTACTCAACTGTTCCAAGAGGCTGGTTTACCCTCAATAATAATATAATCCATCACGATCAATGACGGTCACTAGCCGTCATAATAAGCCAGCCTTTTTGTTGTCTTAATGAGAGAATGATCTTGAATGGATATATTTTGTCACTCCGGGTAAATGGTGAGTGAAGATCATTTAGAGAAATACCATAGAAATATGAAGTGGCAAACCAAATTCATCAAAAACATACTCGACTTAGGTGATGAAGTCATTTTTTATGTAAAAATTTTTTATTACGTAGAAACAATTTATCACGACCATAGAACATGCCAAAAGGTTTAACCATGATTTATTAACCAACCCAATTCCCTTTGCGGAACGTGTGAGCCTTCATACATGGCCACAAAAGAGAGATAGGATTATAACATTTCCAAAGGAAACGCCTGATCCCGAATCTGTACATCCATGGAAATTCATCAAACTCTGTGCACTATCAAAATTGTATATTATTTTCCCAAAAACTAGTAATTGGATAGTTGCTTCAAATGGAGTAGACTAGTCTGTATGAATTCAGTGGAACAACACAATTGAGTTTGTTAAAAGATGAACATCTGGAATAATTGATGGACAAAAAATGTTTTTTTTTCACTAAAATGTGCCTAGGTTTTTAAAATTATCAACCACTCTTTTTAAGGTGACTCCTTCAAAAAAATTAGCATTCAATAAATTTCAAGTCCAATACACGGTTAGGATTTGATGAATATCTACTATTGTATTAATTTTACCTCAGTAATGTATTTGCAGAGAAGATTCCGTGATTTTCACTTTCTTCCCTACCAAGTCAGATACGAAGATGGGCACAATTTTCAGAATCAGTTTAGGAAACGATCTATGTTCATTGCCGCTTAAAAGTTACGTTATTCGCTGTGGGTCAGTCAACCGTGATTGATCTCAAACAACTAACGTCACTTTGAACAGCTTTTTGAGTGCCTTCGTAATGGCCCGTACGTGATGGTTATCCGGAATCGGGGTGTGCTTATCACTATTGCAATCCGCACCAACTGATGACCGAAATGCAGCTGTTACTGAGTTTGACAGATTGCCATTGTTGGCAAATTAAGTGCCCACCGCTAGCGCTCGTTAGTCAAGCAGCCGCTCTGTAGATAAAGGAGATAAAATTAGCAAACACTTTCTGACTAATAACTTAAGCTTTTCGTTCATCGTTAGACTCTGCTTTCGGAATAAGGGAGTTGTTGATTTGGGCAAGTAATTCAGGGATCGGGGTGTATTCAAAATTGAACATTTCGGCCAGTTTTTCAACACATTGGTTCATTCGTTCGGATAATGTTTGTGACAAGTCATCTGGACGGATTTCAGCTAGTTTGCTTTCGTTATTTGTAAATTAATACCAACAGTGTGGCCACCAATACAATTCTTATAGCAAAGGTTATGAGGAATCATATCAGATCTACATTTTATTCGAAAAAAATCCTGATGTGAGATTACTTCGGACGGCAATAATGCTTTCCACTTCTTTTCTCGTTTATGTTAATATATGCTTCCTTTCGACATCTTCACAGGTCGCACGATCGGTCTACAAGTTTATCTCCGGGATAAACCTTAAAAATTTACGTCACCGTCCCTGTCACTTGATGATTCTCAGCTTTAGTCCCACTCCAAACCCCAAAAATAAGCAACGATACAGTCGCACGGCATTTTAGATTTTTGTAACATATTGTGCCATGTTTCGAAACAGATTTCAATGTTGAGGTTAAAAAAGTAATAATTTGCTTTTCGCTTCAGCTATTATGGATCAAACAATTATTGACGAATAACATCATCCAAGTTGACCTCAAATACCCTTGCCTAACCTGACAAACGGTTGGTGCTCATTCCACCTGGACCAATTATAAATGCAGATGAGGCTTTTAATTTTCGAATTTAGTATCTTTTGCGTGAATGATTTTTGGTGACGCTAGTCTATTTTGGAAGTAAGGAGCTTAGTAAAGGGCAGGCGAAATGAGAACAAAATTTGAAATGCCTTGAACATCAACCGGAATGAAATTCAAACCCATATACAGAACAATGCTGCTTGGAACATTGTTCCATACATTGTTATCCATATATATCTATCTCTCCCTTCGCCATTTCTGCAAAAATCTGTTATCCACGAAAAAATATTGGAAATCTGGAGGAAAGTAGATTCGCCATATCTACAAATTTATCAAGAAATTAACAGATTATAAACATCGAATTATATAAGGAAACAGGAACTTTCCTCCCAATTCTGACATAAGTTTTTTTTTGTGACCAGCATGTACACAATCCTTGATGATATCATTCAAATTATTGTTTCCATGAGTTAGGATATGAGGTGCAATCATAGGTTTTCGTAAAATGTACCAAACCGTATCTGTTAGTCTAGCTAAACATACAATTTTGGAGATAGCTAATATACGACCAGGTAGACCTAAGATTTACAGCCTCATGCTAGATCAAGGTACATTAAAACTGATTTAAATCTAAAATTGAAAGCTACAAATGAACAACCTGTTGAAATAAACCTTGAACAATCATTTTCGATTTACACAGAAGAAAAAAATGCCTGGAAACCATATATGTTTACTTGGTTTTCCCTCTTGATCGGTTATTACTCGTAAATTATAACAAGGTGGAAAATTTAGAACAGTAGTTGCAAATAATATTATGAGCTATTTGTGGATACCAATATTTTTTCCAGAGGGTAACTAACCATTCAATGAAACGGAAAACAATAGTCGGTTGGAAACAACCAATCAAATCGGTTGAAGGAAACATGGATGAATATAGAGAAACAAACGAATAAACGAGATTCATCATTCAGAAAAGTAATTGACTCGAGCAAGGTATTCAATCCTTGTCCAGCACTCGGGCATCAGAGGATAAAACAAAAACTCTATCAAACACATCAGTTCCTTATTAAACGGAATCAGAGGCAAACTCGTGCAGTCTGACAAGTTATCCGAACGAGGGATAATCACTCAGAGGGCAGATACATAAAGTAATGCTCTACTCCATCAGGATCCGTCAACAACTGCGGCTCAGCAAGAAGACACACAAAATACATTGGGTTTCGCGGAGAAACATCTTATGGCAGAAGAAGCAGCACCATAAAGCTCACTCGCCAGAGCCACCGGAATGACAGCTGCAAAACGGGTGACGGCAATCCAGCAGAAACAGATTTCAAATGAAGAATGTTGGTCTAAGAACAACCGAGATTCATTAATTCGAATTCTCGGGGAAATTGGATTTCTTCAACATTCTGGTTATTATTATATCTTATACGCAGACTAGTTTGGTAGGTGTGTTTAGGATGAGAACAGACTAGTTAAACACTCAATGACTCTCAGAGCAGCTATTGTAAAGGTTTCAAATTCAATTTAATGCAGAATTTTGATATCATCATTCAACTTATATGTTTGATGTATCGCTTGCTGTTCCTTTATCTTTAAAATCGTCAGATTTATTGACAAATTCTTCAATGCACCCAACCTCTTCATGTACTTTGCACACTGAGCTTTGAATGGTACATCACAACAATTACACTAACAAAGGTTACATTTCCTACTTTTTAAACATCGAAATAGAAAGATTTGCTAAGGTTGGTAGGATAACCTAAAATATATCCACCTACACCATTCATCTGTCAATTTTGGTTTCACTTAAATCGAAATCAACAATCGCACTGCTCACCCTGCCAACCGCGCGGTCCTTGGAGTTATGCAACAGCAAGTTTCCCAACGTTGTTGGCTTAGTTACTGGCACCGCTATTCCTGCTCCTCCTTTCTCCTATTGCGTCGATGTAATTGTAAGATATTCACCAATATTTTGTATTGTCATGTTTACCATTCATTGCGGACTTATACCGCTACAACAGTAGTTAAGCTTTCATTATTTTTATGAACTGTTTAGCATACCGCAACCACGTCCAGTCCTCCTCTGTGATCCCTGTACCTGGGTCCATTTACTCAGGCATGCAGATGACTTGATGAAATACGACAGTTGAGGCTCAAAAAGCATTTGGTTTTGGTAGAACTTTGTCGATGATTCCAACATTTATTGAGATTTATTTGCATTATATCACGGTCCTACCCTGAATACTAGTTGTTTTTCCTCAACGAACGTAAGTAAACGAAAGGTCATCAACACACATTGTTGATAGAAGGACCAGTCCAATCAGGCAAGTAATTTTAGTTTACTGTAAGTGGATCCTGATTAGATGTGCATAAAGTTTATAATTAGAGCAAAAAACGTCATACGCCACTTAGATATTCACATCAGAACTTATTTTAACATATATTCATTACAATAAAATGCTTTGCAGTGCGCCAAACTTCGCCTTGTTGGGCCTGACTGATCGTGAAATAAAACGTTTGCTTGAGGACACGATCAGTCTCCTGGATGACAAAACAAACCACATAGAAAGGGAAAGAAGGTTATGCCATGTGTTTAGTAGAAGATCAAATGCTCCAACTATTATTTCGAAATTTGACGATGATTTGTTCACAAAATTATATTAATTTTCTTGCTGAAAAAAATCTCAACCGAGTGAACTTGAAATATACATGAAATACTTCAACATCAAAAGAAATATTGTATCAACCAATCACACCCAAGGAAAACATTTTAATAATTTGTCCCATAAAATCGCTCAATTTATTAAATGAAGTGAATTGGCGAAATCATTGATTTTTGTTTTGTACATTAGTTAGTAACGATCTTCTTAAACAATGTCATAATTTATTAATAACAATTCTCTTAGTTCGAAGGATCATTTGTTCTCTCGCCATGTCCAGGCCTCGTTACTCGGGCAATAATGACCCATGACTTAATGATCCCATCCGTGAATCCTAATTCAATCTGAACATGAATAAAGTGAAGGGGACTCTAATATTTCCAAACTACCTATCATCTGACAGGGAAATCGCAGTGGAATCGTTTTCTGATGAACATTCTAGATTTCAAGTCTGGATTTCATTGCATCGCATCTTATAAGGCTGCGTCCAGCATTATTGACGCGGCATGAACAATGTCGGAAAAACTGTAATCGAATCGTCGTGGGCGTTACCGTATTTTTCATTTTTGATTTCCCTGTCAGTGGGGAGGAAGAAATTTGTTTCCATCTTTTTATATAAAAATAAGTTACTTTGTCCCGTTCTGGAATGGACGTGACTTGATTATGGAACTATCTTTAACCACAAGTCGCTCTATATGTTTTTTTTACTTCTTCGTTTATGTATAATAGGCATTTAACACATCAAAGGAAAATGGATTTCCGATTCGTGTTAATCAACAGTTCACGACATGGCCAGACCAAGAATCCTAGCTCACTTGGGATAACTCGTGTTCAGCACAAGAGGAAACCTTGTTCATAATCAATTCGTTTCATGTCTCCTTCGTGTTCATAACTAGTGAAAAAAATTCTTCTACAAGCCCTTTCATTTATTTTGAACTCCGAAGATAATTTTTTTCAACTACAAAGCAAACATTTGACGGGGGCAACCCAGTACACTTTGACTTAGATCTCGAATATGAACAGCGATTAAGAAGGGTTAGAATTGTTTCCCATTCAGAGACTAGGTAAAGGTGTTATTGCTATTGACGTTGTTGTACTTAATGATGCAGAAGGGTTTCTGAATTTTTTTTCTGGAAAAAAAACGATTTTGAATCTTCTCCTGTTTAGGAATCGTGATGAACCAGATGATTTCATGATATTTTGCAGCACATTGTGATCAAACCGGGCATGATTGATGAACATGAAACAGCGGAGCAATCTCTAGTCAATCCACGCACTCTAGTTGTCGTGTAATTTGTTCAGTACTAACCGTAACATCGAGTGTGTAACGGGGTGCAAAAAAGGTCGAGTCTGCATGTGGAAATATACATCAATATTTCCAAGTTATTTTAAACAATTTAAAGTAATGATTTTGAACCTTGATCTCTCCTGCTTCAACAAGTGTTTTACTTTACATGTTCAACTATCCCTGAACATATACACAAACCCCACTTATGCTATATGTTCCACTTATAATAATTATGTTCATGTGTATGCTCAATATGTGCAGTAGAATATTACACGTCAACAGAGAGCTTAAAAAAATCATGTAAAGACTACTAATCAAATACACTTCCCTTGCGGTTAACCGGTTACTGACGGAGCACCGAACGACATCCTACTATCGCAAAGACTTGCAAACCTCATTAAAAGAGCAGAACAGAATGTATGCATTGATTACAAGACTTGTTTATTCAAACAACAACATTTTATAATTGATTTTGTGTTTATATGACGAAGTTAATAACGAGTAGAAACGCTGTTAAGGTTAATGAGAAGTGGGTAATAACTCGTCAAAAATTGACGCAAATCACATGGATAACCGTCGTTAACGAGACTTTTTGCATATACCTGTTAACAAAATATGATCTCATTTGAGAGCAGTTGTGCCTTTAAGTCAGGCACAGGCCCCCAGAAATAGACACTTGATTAAATTATTGGAAGTTGAACATATATGAGCTTTTGTTAATCCGCGCTTTAGTTTTAGTTCTAAATTATTATTGAAAGCATTTATTTTTTTATTAATGGAGGGTGTCCAAGATCAGGTTATTTCGGGGAGGATCCCAGCAATATAAGGGGCTTTTAGTGCGTCCTAATATCTCTTACTTCGTCATCTCTGATGAGGGTGAGGGGGACTAACTTTTAAACTGATTAAGACTAACCAGACCATCTTTGATCTGTCAACGTGAATTATCAATATATCTGATACTTTTTTTATGATTCATGTTCATCGTTTACATTTTTTTATTGTTATTATAGGTCAGCTGGATGACTTTAGGTTAGTCTCTCCCCAAACCATTGTTTATTATAGGTGAGCTGGATGACTTTAGGATAGTCTCTCCCTGAACCATTGTTTATTATAGGTCAGCTGGATGACTTAGATTAGTTTCTCCCTGAACCATTGTTTATAATAGGTCAGCTGGATGACTTATGTTCGTTTCTCCCCAAACCATTGGTTATTATAGGTCAGCTGGATGGTCTTAGGTTAGTCTCTTCCTGAACCATTGTTTATTGAAGGTCAGCTGGATGACTTTAGGTAAGTCTCTTCTTGAACCTTTTTGAATTCGTAAAAATATTCCATCTCTCACTCGTTGATCTAGTTGAGCACTCTGTGTAATCCAGCTGACGATCTATGGCATTCCTGCTGACCACAATTTGTACTTCGGTTCGCAACTATTTTGATGAAAAGTAAAATAATCACGGACGCATCCAAAAAACCATTTGTCGAGCCAATTAGTGCGTGGCACTGTTGTATGATCCATAAAACCATTAGGCGAGCCAATTAGTGACTGGCACTGTTGTATGATCTATATAACCATTAGGCGAGCCAATTAGTAACTGGCATTGTTGTTTGATCCATAAAACCATTAGGCGACCCAATTAGTGACTGGCACTGTTGTTTGATCCATAAAACCATTAGGCGAGCCAATTAGTGACTGACACTGTTGTATGATCCAGAAAACCATGAGACGAGCCAATTAGTGACTGGCACTGTTGTCTGATCCATAAAACTATTAGGCCAGCCGATTAGTGACTGGCCCTGTTGTGTGATCCAGAAAACCATTAGGCGAGCCAACTAGTGACTGGCACTGTTGTCTGATAAATCGTCTTAGGATTGTGTCTTCACCTATTATGCTGATGGAATGTGTTATGCATGCATGGACTGTTGTTATGCATGCATAAACAGTTGGTATGCATGCATGAACAGTTGTTATGTATGCATGAACCATAGTTGAGTAATGACGAAAACTTCGCTTCTTATTAAAAACACAAAAAATATGATAATAAAAAATTATCATCACCAGTGAGTACGCTGTACTGCGTTATTCTACGCATTTCTTACAAGAGCAAGTGTTGATATTGGAGCAGAAAATGGAGGATATTATCGCAAAATAGCATCAAATGACGTATAGAGCTCGACTAAAAGTTCCCTATTTACCTGTTTGTGACTGAAATGTAATCGACTCCTTGTTATGTTAGAAGAGTAGTTAATCCCATGAAGTCTAGAGAGTGAAGTTCCTCTGATAACGTGGGTTGTTAGAGTACGACTAAACTGCTCAATTAGTTCAACAATGTTTAGTTAATTTGAAGCGAGATTCAATTCGAGCATTACTTATCATTGACGTAATTATTTAGTATTAATCCTTGAGATGAACTGTCAAACAGGCACGCCACCAGGAATACCTCCTGATGACTGGATAGTTGGGGGACGAAGAGATTACGTGAATTATACATGATAAGTGTTGGGAATGATAACCTAACAGCTATTCTATTCAAGATCCTCACAAGAAACATCACGTAAGCGTCAGGAATTATACATGGTAAGTGTTGGGAATGATAACCTAACAGCTATTCTATTCAAGATCCTTACAAGAAACATCACGTAAGCGTCAGGAATTATACGTGGTAAGTGTTGGGAATGATAACCTAACAGCTATTCTATTCAAGATCCTTACAAGAAACA
>SDVV010002837.1:0-22275 GCA_016164225.1 Gammarus roeselii
AATACAATTCAAAATTAATAATTCCAATCAAATTAAAAAAATCAACGCCCGGACCTTTCTTTAGTAGCCAAGTTATCACATCAATAGATTGATAATGGCTTTGTCCGGGCGTTGATATTTTGTTCTTTTTTTAATTACAATTTTCAATTTGATATTGTATCGAAATTTATATTTTGTTATATATATATATATATATATATATATATATATATATTTACATATACGTATATACATATACATATATCTTTTTTTTGGTTACTCATGTACACGTACATACGCTCGAATAAATACATGCACGTACGTATACAGGTCTATAGACGTACATACGTACATACATAATTGATCGCCGAAGCGAGTGATGATAGGCCTAAAGATTTGTAAACGCATTATAATAGCAAGCTGTATGACGTGATTGGAGTCAGTGTTACGTGGAGGACAAGCTGAGATAACAATGAATGTTCAAGTGGCAAAAAATAGATTACGTGTTTAGGAAGAAGAAATCTCCGAAGATGATATGAGACGGATCGAACAAATATTAACTAATGTTGAAAAAAAAACACTTATCTCAGAATGGGTAAAACAAGAATCAAAAGAGTGGTAGATAACATTCATATATGGATGAAGGAAAAAGGAAGTCGGCTCTGGGTAACTAACATCAAAGGGTTTCAGTCGTATGTAACAAATTCCAAGGGAAATATGAGAGCAACTCTCGAAATTGATATGATCCGAGTGGAAAATCATCATGATTGTAATAAAGCTGAAGTGTTGGGCAACAGTTTTTTCCTAAGAACCAAAGAAAACCTGGACCGTATGAAAGAATTCCTCAGTGATGAAAAAGAGAACGACATTGAATTTGAGAAGCTTCGAATAATTAAAGTTCAAAAGAAGATGAATTACATTTGTGGACTCAAGGGCACGGAACAGCCTTCGGTATTCGCAACGAAGATATGGTGGATTATATGATAGATTTTGAGAGGAAACTTAAACATCGTGATGCTGGGTATGTGTGGCTGTACGAGTCATGCTGTAATAAAAAAAACGAGTTAGAAGTCATTGATGATGTCAGCAAGATCTGTAAATAATACAAATAAATGTACGTAAATCCTAAATCAATTGCTTATAATATCCTACAACTCAAAGGTTAAGCGATGAAATTGCATACATTGCGTTGGTCGGAGGTGACATCGAAAATGTTGAAGTTGTAGGAGAATATAGTTCAAGGGGTGCAACGATACCCATAAACCTATCTCGGGGTAAATGCTGTATATGTGACAGAATGGTGAAATATAAATCTGAGTCCGATGAGAATATACTCAGTCAATATTGGGATTCTGTTGTGGAAGGATGGGTTATAGCTTGAGTCCTCGATTGTTCGAAAGAAATGGGGTGATGAGGGTCTGTAAACTTTGCCAGAAATAAATAAAATTGAATAAACATAAATCCACGAGTAACGTGTTGAGACATTTGAAACGCTGTCATCGTGAAAAGTTTGAAAAAATTATTGGAAAGAAAAGAGCCAGATCAACTGTGCAAGTCATCGAAGGATGAAGTGTCAGGAGATATTGGAGAAAAATGTGGTTGACGTAGTATGAGATGAAGTGGCCCGTTTGTATGAGGATGGAAACAAATATGAATTACTTGTAACATTCAATCCATCTAAGATTGAAAAATCTGACCTCTCTGGTAAAATATATGAGTCGAGATTGATTGCGAAGAAGAAATAATTAGGTGTAAGTTATCAAAACTGCAAAGGATAGATCAAAATGTAGAGTCAAGTGGAGATATTTGTTATGCATTGTATGAAACAATTACTGAATATCGTACATAAGTTAGGTTAGGTTTTCAATGATTTACTAGATCAGAATTGGATGTGTGTATCAAACGGCAAAGGATTGATCAAAATGTAGAGAGAGATAAGTGGAGATATGTATTATGCATCGTATAAATCAATGGCTAAATACCGTACATACGTTAGGTTAGGTTCGGATAGGATGATTACTTCTTTTAACATAACATAGTAAGAAGCTGATGCCCATTAAATATCTTGTAACAACAGCAAAGGATGTTGTTCTATCGGTTAGGTTAGGTTGTGTATGTATTAATGTATCCGGCAGTGTATGGTAACCCTTTTGCACAAAATGTGTGTAAATGCCTACATGGTGCTCCATACATGTGCCAACGCAGTGAAGCTAACGGTTCTGTATATATAAATTGGACTCATATCTCTACTCCTTCAGATAGCGATCCGCTTTCGGGGAAGAAGGATGCCGCCCAGTTTGATGTGGAAGTATTTTAGCAGGAAGGAGAAGACGGGGGTATGTGCTATTTGCAGTACGGAAATAAAATTAAGCAAATCAGGCTCCACATTCGGGTTTTGGCAACATCTCATAAGACAGCATTATCTTGAATATGCTAATCTTAAAAATGAACGAGGAAATACGTGCTCAAAGGATGCTATGGGCGTATTGATAGAACATAATAATCCGAACTTGGGTATCAAAAATAATGAGACAGACGGTGCTCAAAATGGTGTGAGCGTAAAAGAAAGTATGGTGCCACTAACACTCAAGCTAAGAATGTATGAAGATTGGGTGAAAATAGCCAAATCGATAAGGTGGGAGAAAGACCCAAACATTAGCCGCAATTGAAAATGATGAAAATAAGGGGAAAACGTGGGATACTTTCAATGAAATTGATATCAATGACAATGATATTGAAATGTGTGAAGAAAAAAACATGCTAAAGTTGAAGGAAACCGAATTATCGAATGGAGTAATGAAAGGGTATCAGGTATAAGAAGTGTAAAATTGCCTAATAAAATCAAATTTATAACTGACTGTTTCAAATATGTTAGTAATGCAATATGAGGAGAGAGAATCCTGTCTCAAACGTTTGAGTGCAAGGAGAATTGGGTATATTTCGGATATATGCGGGAATATAATGAAAGGAAATGTGGATAATAGCGGTAAGAAATCTGAAACGATTCGATGACATAAACATGTAACAGTGATTAAAAATAGCGTCCATAAAAAGCTCGCTGAAGACTAAAAAACGAAGCTTTGGTTACAAGGATAGGAATACAAGTATTGCACATTTATCACATAGGTCGTCGTATATCTAAAATGTGTATTAAGGGCGTTAGTCGGACACCAATAGATCAGAGAAAAAAACACACTCAGATGATCAATCCTACACCGATATGACGAGTCGACAGCTTCAGGTGAGGAATAAATATACGTCATTGATAAAGAACCCACAGATTGTCATTGGTACCAAGGATCAAGATAACACAAGAGAGGGAGGCCGAAGTCATTACTTATGTTTCGTCAAGATGCTCACGTCGAATTTTCGGTGTGAAAAAGTTATTTTTTCGTATAAATGATATCCCATATATATATAAACATAAATGTGTCAAAATATATTATCAATAAAATAATTCATCTAATAAATCTTTGTTTGCAATATCCTAAATTTAACTCGAATGATTAACATTGAAAATGCACTAAAACCCCACTTGCTTTACATTGAAAATGTGATAGATATTAAGCTAATTGAAGATGTACACAGGTACCCAAGCTATCGTAGATATATATCTTATCAGGTGGAGGATAGCAAAACCGTAAATGCTCTAGGACCCCTCCATCCAGTAAATAGTTTTCTAAACGTTCAAGTATACATTTGCTAGGGATCAATAACGAAAATTCCATATAAATGTAGCATGGACTTAAACCTCTTAAAGATACATTCCCATGATTATCGTGCAGAAATTTTACATCTTGAAACTATTATTGGAGGATTAAAACAGTCCGCTATTTATTATACAGATTTCTCTACGTCTGACAACAAAGAAAACGATGGAAAGAGCTACTGCTGGGGTGAGTACAACGGAGCGCTAAGGATTGAAGTAACTCTGGCTTAATCGTAACAGAATTGCATATATACATCTAAAAAATACCACAATGATGCAACAACCTACAAATTATGCCTGAAATAGTGTGAACCCGTTCTTAAAAAGCTGCTACGCCATCGGCCCCGGAACAGTCATCATAATCCTCAAGCAAAAAATATCCGAATGGTTCATCCACACCAAGTTGGATTCTTCGTGCTTGAAAAAGCAGAAGCAAAAGTCAACAGCTATTACTATGACACACTGAAGCCACGCTACGGTGACAACGTCTCGCTCATCTACTCGGACACTGACTCGTTGCTGTTCCAGTTCAAAGGCGTGGCCGACATTGAAGCGGAAATGCGCCAAGCTCCCCTGGCTGAATACGTGGACTTCTCCAACTATCCCATAAATCACCCCTTGTTCGATGAATCCAAGAAAGGACAGCTAGGACTACTGAAAAGCGAAACAGCTGATGACTACCCGAGTGAAATCATCTGCTTACAACACAAGTGTTACAGCATGTTGCTTGAGTCCGACGCAACAAAATTGTCTGCTAAATGTGTCAATTACCAGACACAAGCCAAAATCAAACATGAACAATACAGGGACATTCAAAACCAGAAAACATACATACACTTTGAGACAATACACAACATTTGTGCGCAAGCATGCCAACTCCAAACTGTACGCACTATCAAAAACTGCCTCAGTAAATTTGAGAATAAGCGCTACTATCTCTACGCATGCACAACTCTTGACTATGGCCACCCGGACATCCCCAAAAAATCCATTGAAAATTAACCTACCGTCACTAAAAAGAGGAGGCAATGTGCCTTGGCTAATGAAATCGATGAAGAAATGGATTCAACATGGAAGAGACGAAAGCCGGATGAGACCGTCTTTGGTGTATGTACTTGACTTAATGATGAAAGTACATGTACCTCAACAGGTTTTATCCTCTAAATGTTCATAAAATGTAAATAATCCTTGTATGCTCTTATGTATATAAAATATATAAATTATAATAATAAACTTGTCTCATTGTCCACCAAAATAGGCATTGAAAAAACATGCATTGGAAAAAACTAACGAAATCCATATAAACGATGTAAATGATTCTATGTAAATCAAATAAATATATATAATTGACCACGATTGATTGACCACCTGTAATATTTTTTTCGAACATGCGTGAATGTTGTGCCACAACACTAGAATTGTTCACCTAAATGTCTATTTAAATCCATTAATATATATGCATGAATAAATCTTGTTTCATTGTCTACAGAAAAAAATCAACTGAAAAAACGTGAACGTATTTGCATCCGTCCCTAAAAAATGTACCCTCCTAAATATGTATCTTAATCTATTAATATATATGTATGAATAAATCTTATTTCACTGTCTACAGAAATAAATTCATATGAGGAAACGTGAACGTATCTGCAGCTGTTTGTTTCTTAACATTGGATCCTGACGAATCTATGAAAATATTCACATTGAATGCGACAAAGCGAGTGGATTTAATCAAAAATATCAATCATGCAGTATAAAATATCATGTATAAACAATGCCTTGTATTCAAATGAGTCATTCAAAAAATGAACATAGTAATATATATCATGCCCTCCTACCGTGCGAAATATTCCAAAACAATCATATATAGCGTTGACAAGACCTAATAACGTACATCTATATAATCCGTACGTAACCAATCGTTAATGAAAGCAACCAGATACCGTAAGGAAACTGAAATTTCCCGTATGGAAAAACTTTTCTCCAAGAGGACCATATATCTCGAGAAAAAATCTCTGTGTGACATTCGACAGATATAGATCATTCGGACCACCCACTCAACTTCCCGGGTGGTCTCTCAAAACTTGCGTTTTTGGTATCTCTATGTACCATCAGTAACAGTAACTAACTTGCCCACAAGATCAATTTGTCTTGACATATAACTACAATGTCCGAGAAATACAGCGCCTGAGGCAGACACATTAACAAATAACATACTTCATAACAATCACATTCGATAATAAGTTCAAAGATCTAGTCATCCTATTTCTTATTCCTTCACATAGTGGATTTAATCAAATGATATCAATCATGAAGTATAAAATATCATGTATAAACAATGCCTTCTATTCAAATGAGTCATTCAATAACAAACATCGTAATATTTATCATGCCCTCCTACCGCGCGAAATATCCCAAAACAATCATATACAGCGTTGTCAAGACCTAATAACGTACATCAATATAATCCGTACGTAAGCAATCGTAAATGAAGCAACCAGATACCGTAAGGAGCCTGAAATTTCCCGTATGGAAAACTATTCTCCAAGAGGACCATATATCACGAGATAAAATCTTCGTGTGACCGCACATCCAGAGATAAAATCGCTACTTGTCATAGCTCATTACCACTTGCGGTTGAACTATAGCAATCGCTTCTACTTGCGTTTTGGCCACCCCATAAGCAATTGATCAGAATAGAACTAAATAAGCCTTCAAGTATAAGGTCCAAGCGACTAAGTCGGTCACATTAAGAAATAATATACATCCTAACAAATACATCGGCCGACTCACAAAAAATTGATGCCTATCTTATTCCTTCACTTGCGTTTTGCTCCGCCTAATTATTGCCTATCTTATTCCTCCACTTGCGTCTTGCACCTACTAATTAACACCTAACTAATTCCTTCACATCCGCGTCTTGCACCCCCTAATTAACGCCTATCTAATTCCTTCACATCCGCGTCTTGCACCCCCTAATTAACGCCTATCTAATTCCTTCATATCCGCGTCTTGCACCCCCTAATTAACGCCTATCTAATTAGTCACATCCGCGTCTTGCACCCCCAATTAACGTCTATCTAATTCCTTCATATCCGCGTCTTGCACCTACATACACTACTCTCGCTCGCAAACCCTTCAACCCAATTACACAACAGACCTGTTCTGACGTCTCCATGGTTTTAGCTGCAGTTTTTGCCCATTATTTCTGTTCTTTGGGTTATAGTTTCTATTAACTGCTCTTTATGCCGTCCAACGAGACCTTGGAATATTAATCACCAAAGATCTTGAGTGAAAAAAAAGTGGAAGCTAGATACAAGAAAGGTAATAGCGTCCTTAGCCTCATATCTAGAAATTTCCACTACAAGTCCAGAGACTTGATGCTTTCATTACATACTTCACTCGTCAGGCCTCAAATGGAATTTGCAGTACAATTTTGCTCCCCTCACCTAAAAGGGGATATCAACAGAATGGAACGTGTGCAGCAGCGAGCCACATAAATGATTCCGGACCTGAGAAACTGATATCACTTGAAAGAAGACGACTCAGAGGCCAGTTATTAGAAGACTTCAAATACCTAAATGGGTTTACTAGAGCTATAACCCAAGGAACAGAATTAATGGGCAAAAACTGCACCTAAAACCATTCAGAACATCAGTGGCTGAAAACTTCTTTCCCATCAAGATATTAACAATTTGGAACAGTCTTCCACATCATGTGTTCAACAACAATAACGTAAACACCTTTTAAAACAACCTCGACAAACACTGGGAGACTAATCCACCCCCTTACCAAGAAAATGTGACGTTGAGACGATTGCCACCAAGGTGACAACAACCTCTGCTGGGGCCTTAAACATCCGGCAGCCCATGAACGACGGGCATCTCATCAAGGCTGGGCTAGATGCACTACAAATTCAATTTAGAAGTACTTCTAGAGTGGACTCATCAGCCCGTCCCAGGCCTACCACTACTAGACTACTACTCATTCTGTTATCGTAATCTATCTATGCTGCTGATGGTCTGTCCACCAAAACATGTCCTCTGAATGCCTTGAAATAATTAACAGCTATCAAATCGATTTCTAATCAAAAACAAGCCTCACATACTTTTAGTACATACAAGAGAGCAGAATAGGACGATTTCGTCATCACTCGATCGACATCAATTGACGCAGTCACAACACTTCTCCACAATACTTGACGCAGACAGACTGCAAGGACCCGCAGGTTTTGTTGTGGCATCAATCCAACCTCAATTAAGCGGCAAATTCAGCAACGAAACGACCTCTGTAATCAACCCATCACCGAAGACAGACCCATACAAATGCAGGCCTTCAACTCAGAAACAGATGCAAACAATTGTGAACAATAGTCGAACCTATGACGGGATGAGATGACCAACACCAACTACCGAGCCTTACCTTCAAAAGCCTTGAAACAAAACAAACAGACCCACGGGGGGCACTCCCTCCCCCACTCACTATGTCATCGGACCATCAACTAACAGATATACTCAACAAATACTTGCCCCAGCAACACCATCCAGACAATAGAAAGATCGTCGAGCAGTAACATACATTACAAATCGACTCAAACATTGACACCAGACTAAAAACGGATCAGTAACGGGCTCTGACGGCCTATCACACCTAAATCTTAAACATCTGGGTCCACACGCCATCAGGACCCTCACTGAGATCTTAAACCTCTCCACTTCACCCAACATCATGCCAAACGCTTGGAAACTAGCACAAATTTTACCAATCCTCCAACGTAAAGCCCATACAAAACCAGGAACATATCCGTTATTAATAGCACGATAGCTCTGTTCAAATTCATCGGTGATTTTGTTTCTCCCTCATTTCGATAATTACTGCCCAAGCTGTTGATTGACTGCCTAAGCTGTCGATGATCTGTCCCCACGTGCTGGCAATCTATTCACCTATATTATTTGTAACATAGGTACAATTTTATTGCAGGCAGGTTGAGTGTAGAAGTGACTTGTTAATTTTCTCTCTGACAGACATAGGCACACAGTCTAACAAGCAATCACGAACACTATTTCCCCAATGGCGTTTCCTCTTCAACGTCTTAATGCACGACCGTACAACACCAATGAAACTTAACACCTACATCAACTCGTTCGCGGATGACCATACAATCTTACAATCATCAAACAGCACCGCAAGCACGACAGCGCAGCAGCACACCTTCAGCTGCAGGGCAACAGAATGAATGTGTGGGCCAAAAAGTTATACCACTAATTATCATCACCAGAAAATAGTGCACACCCTATCCACCATCATGTTTCACTCAATCAGACTGAACGTACTTGTAGGTAGCTACACCACAACTAATAACGGACACTCCACGGAATGAATGGCAACACCATACAAACAATTCATCAGATGCATTATTTCATTCGCAAAACACTGCCTGGTCCTTTGACCTTTCTCCCACCCTCATAAATTCTTACAAAGAATTGGACACGGACTTTTGCATCGCAACGGGATACGCACAGACCCAACCTAATCTCTATCTGTTTGAGGAAACCATCGTACTTCCTCTGAAACTCCATTGCGGACATGGTTCATCCCTGTCACCATTTACTGAACCCACGGCATAGCAACAGGAATATGCATAACACTTTGGTATCACACTTCGGATCCCTTTACACCATAAATCGCTAACCTACAGACAACAAATTGCATAAACAAATACATACACACTTAACAGTTTTTGCACTGGCTGAATATAAAGCTAGCACGGTCTTTCAGACGGCGGAAAGGAAGAGTTGGGGTAACCGGGTTCACCTATCAATGCCGAGGTGCGAGCTCAACACGGCCCACCAGTCATATCAACATAGACTGGGGAACGCTCCAACCGATCTGTGTATGCGGTGCCGGGGCATCCGATACTGTCGAGCGCGTCAAGGCAACGGAAGAGACTCGCCAGAACGAGATACCTTACATATCTTGAAACTCGAAGACATGTAAAGGAGCCGATCCAGATCACTAGCAAGAAAAACGGTATCTCTCTGTACAGCACTGCTATAAATTGTAAGAATGACCCAATGTATTGTTTTTGCTTTAGAGTATAGGTTTAAGGAATCCCATCTTCTACAACCCATCTCTTGAAAACCGAAAATCGAACGATTGTTCTTCACTATGGCAGAAGAGTCACACATAACATAGCTGCTCAAGATAATATTGTGTACATACTCTTCCCAGCTCTCAATGTTTTTTTCCCTTCATACAATGGAGAGTGGGTTAGTACTGAAGCAACTGACCGCAGTGGAGAAGGCGAGGCACGTAACGGCCCGGTCCATCTCCCCCATGCCAAACACGTGCAGAGTCTCCATAGACGAGGAGCTCCATACGCGGATGTGGGCCTGGAAAAAATGTGGATTAAAGTGGGTTAAGACTTTATTTGATGAGATTCGATTAGATCAAGATGTCTATCTCCATCAAAGCTCTGACGCGAATCCTCGTGAGCTCCCCGGTGTGGTAAAAATTAAAGGAATAAATAACGATTTGTTTTCTAGAGGATGGACGAGGCAATGAATTTATTGGTCACGGGGACTAAGCTGCCCCACTTTTACGTCAGAAAATTTTGATTTGCGACGAACTTGTTCCTCCCCATGGGGCGTGAATAAATAAATTTTGATTTCGTATTGGTCCTTCTCCATCATTGCGTAAATGGAAAATTTCTGATGACACAAGCCTCGTGTTTATGTAGATATTATTTGTTCTAATTGGACTAAGATTTGACTACAGCTAATGTGTTGATCATGTGTGATAATTAGGAATTGGCAGACCGGTTGAGTCAGTCCCGAAACGATGGACCGGTGGGGTTGTGGATCTGGGTGGCACGGTAGGCTGCAGGTGCTGAATGGTTTCACAGAGGGTTCAAAAGATAAAGACGTGATCCCGTTGAAAGCTAGAAGATATTTCGCTCGTGTGGTGGAGATATGTGGGCTCTTACAATGTTAATGCAGCAAGAACTACAAAGGGTCATAAATTCAAACTTGTGGAGCTACGCTGCCAAACAAATATAAAACGTTCTTTCCATGTGAGCTCAACAATTTTTGCGGAACGAGTTGACTGCCGATGTGGTTGAGCCTTCGACGTCGTCTTTTCATTGTTTTTTTTTCAAAAAAAGTCTCATTTGCTTTCTTGCAAGTCTATACTTGCCCTATGTTCCCTCTACCTAGTTCCTTTCTTGCACTACTTCTTCTCTCGTACTTGTTAGGTGTGGCTGGCGGGTGCATGCTCCTGTGGGGTTATGTGGAGAGATAAGTGGTCGCGATCGGATTCCTGCTGAAAAGTGCACTGTGCGACCAAGCCGTTTTACCCGTGGTGAAAACCTGTGGCAAGAACTAAGCGCAGTTATAGTTGAATAATACAGCAGACGCAGGCTCGCGTTAAGAAGTTTTTCGGATATACTTGGGAATAAAATGAAGTTTTCTTAATAATTAACATCTAGCGAGTTTGTTTTGCTAACAGTGTCTATATAGGGGGCCTGTGATACCAACATAGATTCAGAATACATTTGGTATCAAGTTATTCAAACTAACAAGCCTCAAGCGCCATGAAAAGATTAGATTAGAGGTCCAAGGCTTTCTAGTGCATTGGAGTCAATGTCCTTCTGACACCGAACGTCAAACCAGCAACCAGTGCAGCATCAAGTTATCGACAAGTCGTCGTCCGTACTCGAGATTGCTTGTACTCACGTCCTTCTCAAGTCACTACAACTTTGGGAAAAGGTGAAAAAAGTGTTATATTCTATAAGAGCAAAAAAACGGTGTTTCTCCGGGATGAAGAAGTTTATCGGTCGGTAAGATGAAGAAAGAACAAATCGCAACAGATCAGATTTCAGTCAACAGGTTGGTTTCTCGATGGTAACCGAAAAGTGTCTCTGCACTGAATTGCCTCTGAGGGAACTCGGTGCGCATTATAGGAGTGCATTAGGAAGGTCCAGGAACCGGCTCCTGGGGAAGTGTGTGTGTGTCGACTTTACGTTTAGGTTAGGCACTCTGCTAGGACATGGGCTATTGCAAGAGGGACTAAACAGTCCATGCAGTATGGGGGTGGCGACGCCTCCATTAGTTGTCTGTGCATTAGTCTACTACGTTCAATTCTCAATCGGCATCAGTGAGTTATCTCGGTCCGTCGAGACCTGCTGCTTAAAGAGACCAGGGTGTAGGTGTGCAAATGATCGTGCGCAATTTATTTCTCACAAGAACATCAAACCATTCCATGTTCCGTTTATTTCGCACATCTCTCAATCGCTGGGTAAAAGTCTACATGAGAGAAGACGCTGATCTGCTGGAACAGGCGCCGCTGCAGCTCTTCGCGCCGCTTCATCCGCTTGCTCATTGCCCACCATCACACAGTGGCCCGGATGTGCAAGCTACCAGCGTGACGAGTCTCCGCATGGGCTATAAAAATAGCTCGAAGATTTTGGGGTGCAACATCTGCCTTTCGGCCAGTAAAATAGTGAGGGCACAGCATACGTTCAATTATACGCCAAACGAGAACAGCATCTTGCTAGAGAGGGTCCACCATAATACGTGGTAGCCCAGGCTCAACAGTGAGAAGCTCAATGCGCTGTGAGAAGCACGAGGAGGGTGCCAGATTAGGGTGGAGCTGTTGGATTGTGGTACATGTAGGGGAGGGGAGCAAGCGAGAAGATAGCAATAGAATTGGAGGTCGATTTGTTCACGTCGCAGGGCAAGACTAGGCTCAAAAGTTTCACAAAGAAGGCTGACGATGGGAGACGAGGGGAACGCTCCGTTACGAGCGCAAAGGGCGCCATTGTGAACTGGTTCCAATGCTTTGAGAAAAGTAAATTTTGCTTGGTCATAGACAACGCTCCCATAGTCCAGTTGGTCCGGATAATAGTGCGGTAAAGGCGAATTGATGTTCAAATGGACTGTAGGTCGGAAGGGATCAATTCTCCATAGAGTCTGAGGTCTGGTTCCGTGTATGTGCGAGACCGATGGATATGAAGTGCACATATTTTGCATTTAGATATGGTGAAGCCTCGAGATTCTGTCTAAGCGATCACCTGGACAATTGCACTCAGTTGTTGGCGTTGGAGCACAACCGGCGCCAATGTTTACATCATAAAGTCGTCAACGTGCAGAGACCCACTCACTGAGGGAGGGGCCACTCACTGAGAGAGGGGCCACCCCCGTGATTCCATAACGGCAATCGCGAATAGAGTAAACAAAAAGACATTTGCCTTGGGGATTCAGTCATCTTGGGTATGAATGTTAAAATGGTTATTGCCAATTTCAGCCCGGAAGACTCTCCGGATGAAAAAAATCAAGTGAGTTCGGAGTTCCATCTGATGTATCTCGTGGAGGATGACATAGCGCCAGGTTGTAGCTCACGTCTTTTCAAGGCCAAAGGAAACACAGTATGTTGATTGCGGTCCTAGGCAACTTGGATATCAGTCACAACGCATAATAATGCGTCCTGCGCTGGTAGAATCTTTTGAAATCCGAATTTTGATGGGGAGAGGAGTGAGGTGGCTTCTAGGTGCCGGGTCAGTCGGGCATTCACAGAACCTTCGCTACAAACGAGGCGAAGGCTATAGGGCGGTAGCTGGACAATTCATCGGTAGGCTCGACAGGTTTTGGGAAAAACAACGACAGCCTCCCTGCACCAATCGGGGTAGGACTATTTTGTAAACAAGACAAGTAAGAGAGTACGCAGGAATGTAGGTGTCGGAGCATCGCGTAGGATATTAGATCCTCATCGGGAGCAGAGGGGTTGGAAGTGCGAACTGCACAGAGGATTTCGTGTAGCGTTTTAGGTTCATTGTAAAGTTTAGGAAAATTTGGGTAGAAATTAGATCATCTTGTTCCGCAGTACATTTAGTGTTACGGAAAGCAAGGCTGTACCCAGAACCCGAGCTAACAGAGGAGCAGTGTGTTGCAACGAGTTAGGGTTGGGAGAGGATAAGAATAGTTGGTACTTTCCGGTCAGTTTCCGTACGCGGGACCACACTTCAGACACGGGTGTGTTCCCAATAATGTTACGAAGTTCTGTCTTGAACCTTTTCGAGATAGGAAGCCTGTGTTTCGTGCTTCTGCTGTTTTTCGCCTAAATGTAGTAATTTTATCTGTTTTTGCTTTGGTGCGCTGGTATCGATTGAGTATACGCTACCTTTGCCATTTTGTTATTTCACAAAAGTCATTCGACCAGGTTGTTCCCTCGGTGAGTAGTAAATGTTTCTTCAGAATGGAAAGTCGTGATGGTGAAGTGGGTCACTTCAGTAGGGCTCCTCCAGCAATTGCCAGGCAAGATCTGGGGAGAGGATTGGGGACCAGAAGGACAAGTCAATAACCGAACACGAGGCTGCCTGAGTATGGAAATGCGTCGCGTCTCTAGTAATACAGATACAGACACTAGGCCGCATCCCCCAGAAAGGGGGGTGGCCAACGGCAAGGCGCACCTCACACCCTCATACGCTCACACTCACACAACTTAGCCCTTTTGTGCTAAAGGGTCCGGCCGGTAGCCCCTCAACTTACACTCAGGGTCCCGAGTGCAGTCCGAGGAACCGTCGTCAGCAGCAGGGCCCGACAGTTTTCACTGGTTTACCCCCGCCGCGGCATAATGACCGGGCCCCCCCCCACCCACGACCATCCCGACAGCGGGATGCCAAGGGCGGGAAAGCACATCAGAGCAGCGTCAAAATCAACCATTCACAATCATTCTCCACTCACGCCTGTTTGTTGCACGCTCTCACGCCACCTCCACATTCCAGTTTCTCCTTCCCAACGCCTGCTTCAGACCATCCATCCACCCAAACTTCGGTCTACCTCTAGGCCTGCGACCACTCGCCTCCGTATTCATCACCCTTTTCACCAATCTCCCTTCATCCATCCTCTACATGTGCCCGAACCATCTCAGTACACGCAAATACACTCTGTTCTCCAACTTTTTCACCATCCCTGTTCTGATTCTAACCACGTCGTTGGTGATCCGGTCTCTCAACGTTACTCCAGACATGTTCCTTAAACACTTCATCTCGAAAACATTCAACCTTCTTCTCTCCTCTGCTCTCACCCCTCAAGCCTCAGCTCAGTAGAGTACAGTTGGGACAACAACACCCTCATACAGCCCTCTCTACAGCCCTCTCACACTTATTTATATAATGTAGAGGGATTGGAGGACATAGGATTGCTTGATTTACTGGTGTGGCCAGGCCTGCGCCCGGTCGAGCACCGGCAGTGTGTGAGATGAAGTGGGCATATACCCACTGGAAAAAAGATGGTTTGCATAGCCCAAGGAGAGTTTCCTGGATACAGACTACCATTGGATTATAGGTTTGGGGAAGTTTCAGTAGTTCAGTATAGTTAGCACGATATCCTCCAATATTCCATTGAAGGACGAGTATATCAGACATGGGGAATTTAGGTCAGACCAGCGCACATAGTCTCATTCAATATCGTTCCCGTACACTTTGTCACTCATAGCCTGTCGGCAGGGCTCACTAAGTATTACTAGAGCTTTTCTTATGACTAGGAGTCAACGGTGGAGATGCCAGCAGTCTCAAAAAGCATCTTATAATTCACAATGGAGATGAATCATTTGATTGCTGCCATTGCGCGGTGCTCACGGACCCCAAGAAGCGCAGCATGCACGACCGCGTACAACACGTCAACGACCTCTATTGTGGTTTTTCGAGAGACGCAAATTTCGACCCTAACCAGGTGTTTGAAGCATTCTTCGGACCAGACTTCTGCCAGTCACAGAGCAGCCACCACCACTACTACGACGACCAGGACCAACACCACCAGCAGCAGTTTCCGGGTCTGTTCCAGGGACAACATTTTGGATTCCAAGGATTCCCTGGCATGCCCGGAGGCTTCCAGTTTGAATTCTAAGCAGGACATAGTTTACATGATAAGGCTATTGTTGAGACATTTGTTTGGATTGGCGTCAGGTTGATTCATGTCGGTGGATACCTCTTAGCCGGGGCGTTAGAATCTTGCTACCGTATCCACCGCGTGTCGTAGAAGGCGACTAAAAGGGCACCCCGTAGCCGGGAGTAGTGTCGTGCTACCGTAACCCCTGCGGGTCGTAAAAGGCGGGATTCCTAGCCCCCCAGCGAGGGGGGTAGGAATCCTGTTCTCTGTAAAAACCTTCCTCAAAGACGGCAAGACGAGCGGGAAGAGGAGAGGCTCACGCCTCTCCGAACCCTATAGTTAGGGTCGCTGAATGTGCTTGGCTGTACTACGAATGATGTAAAGAGGAGGGAGATTGGTGAGATGTTTGTTAGGAGGAAGTTTGATGTGTTAGCGCTGAGTGAGACGAAATTGAAAGGTAAGGGAGAATATGAGTTTGGTGTGGTAAGTGGAAGAAAGTCTGGTGTGGAGAAAGGTTGGGCACGAGAAGGTGTGGTTTTGATATTGAGTGATCGGTTGGCTAGTAGCGTTACCGAGTGGAAGGAGATGTCCTCAAGATTGATTTGGAAGAAAGTAATGTTAGGCGAAGAAAGATAAGTATTTGAGAGTGCTTAGGGACCTAGCAGCGAGAGGAGTGAAGAGGAAAGGGAGCAATTCTGGACTGACCTGAGAGAGTGTATTGAGAGTTTTGGAGGTCATTTGAATGTAGGTGTACTGGATGACCTTAATGCGAGAGTTGGAGATGTAGTGATGGCAAAATGTGATAGGAAGGTAAGGCGTTCCCGGTAGAAATGACAGTGGAGAAAACCTGATAGGTCTGTGTATGGAGCAGGAGTTAGTGGTCGGGAACAGTTTGTTTAAGAAGAGAGATTTTCACAAGTATGCATGGGTAAGGATGACCCATTGTGCAGTGGTGAAGAGAGCACTGCTGGATTTTGTACTGATATCGAGGAGAGTGATGGGGAGCCTGTTGGATGTGCGGGTGTTGAGAGGGGAGGGTGGAGGAGTGTCTGATCATCTTCTGATTAAGAGTGGAGCAGAAGTGGGAGGGCAACAAACGAGTGGGAGGAGGAAGAGAGGTAGCGAAAGTGAGTGGACTGAATGTGAGAAGTAGAGCCGAGGAGTTCCAGCAGGCGTTGAGGGAAGAAAATAACAACGTGAGAATACAGGACCTGAGAGATGTGGAGGAAGAATGGGAGGCGTTAAGGGATTCGTTGCTGAGATGTGCGAAGAAGGTGTGTGGTGCGCACCGTGAGGGCTGATGCAGAAGGAAAGGTTGCGAGTGGTGGAACGAGGAGGTCAAACTGGCGGTGGCACGAAAAAGAGGAGCGTTTGAGGAGTGGTTGCAAGTGAAGTCGGTAGTGGCTTATGGAAGCTACAAAAAGAGGAGAAGCGAGTTGAAGCGGGTTGTGAGGAGAGCCAAAAGGAACGCTGATGCCCGGTTGTGCCAGAATTTCGAGGAGAACAAAAAGATGTTCTGGAAAGAGGTGAAGAGGGTGAGAAATGGAGAGACCGGAATGGAGGAAGTGGTGAAAGAATAAAATAGCCAGTTGTTGTTGGAAAGTGGTGATGTACGGAAGAGGTGGGCCGAGTATTTTGATGAGTTGTTGAGTGTCGAGGATGACAGAGAGGCTGACATTGTTGCTGTGGGTGGTGGTGCTCGGATGAAGTTTTGGGAGAAGGACTTGTGGTGGATATTAGCAGGGAAGTGGACGGGGTAGAAGCAGAGAAAGCACCTGGTTTGGATGACGTTGCGACAGAGTGCCTGAAGAAGGGTGGAGTAACGATTGTCGGATGTTTGGTGAGGTTAGTGAACTTGTGTTTTTTGGCAGGCGTGGTACCGATTGTGTGGCGCAGTGCCTGCATTTTCCCACTAAATAAGGGAAAAGGAGATAAAAATTAATGCTTCAACTCGAGAGGTATCAGTCTGTTATGTGTGGTTGGTAAGTTGTACGGGTAAGTGCTGATCAAAAGGATTAGAGACTGTACGGACTGTGCAATTGGAGAGGAACAGTGTGGCTTTAGGAGTGGTAGAGGGTATACCGATCAGATTTTTACAAGTGAGACAGGTCTGTGAGAAGTACCTTGCCAAAGGAAAATATGTGTTCTGGGCCTTCATGGATCTGGAGAAGGCATACGACAGGACTGACAGTAAAGCGCTGCGGAGGGTGTTGCGTTTGTATAGAGTGGGCGGACATCTGTTGAAAGCGGTGCAGAATTTCTATGCTGGTGAATGAACAGGCGTGAGTGGAGAGTGGTTGTGAATAGTTGATTTTGACGCTGCTCTGATGTACTTTCCCGCCCTTGGCGTCCCGCTGTCGGGATGGTCGTGGGTGGGGAGGGGGCCCTTTCATTATGACGCGACGGGGGTAAACCAGTGAAAACTGTCGGGCCCTGCTGCTGACTGCGGATCATCGGACTGCACTCGTGACCCATGGTGTATGTTGAGGGGGAACCGGCCGGACCCTTCAGCACAAAAGGGCTAAGTTGTGTGAATGTGAGCGTATGAGGGTGTGAGGTGCGCCTTGCCGTCGGCCACCCCCCTTTCTGGAGAATGCGGCCTAGTGTCTGTATCTGTATGAGTCACAATAGGTTATTTTTGGTTGGATCGCTATAGAGATCAGAGTCTGAACGCTTGACGATGGTCAGCGGTAAGCGAGAGTAACCGGTTTGGTATAAAAATGGGGCGGGATGGCTATCACTCTAATGTATTCAGCGCATTTCCCTTAGGATTACAATTTGGAGTGGCCGAGCAAGGTAGAGACAGAGGCATTTAGTGCCCTAATAGGAGCATCAAGATGGCTTCTAATTTAAATCTTGGTTGGGCTTAAAGCAACGTGACATTGGACGCTGGTGACAGACCACAGGCTATCATTTTGTGTGGCTGGTGAGGGGAGGGGGGGAGGGCGCACTGAGGTGGTAGCATTTATTCACATGGTGCTGCCTCTACCGATGGTAGGTCATCGGCAAGATGCGGATCTGAGATTCCACGTCGATCAGCAAATGAGGGACAAGGCGAGGTGGGAGTGAGGGAACAATTCTCTGACTGGGTTCCCTAGTTACCGGATAATGCCGATGACTCATCTTGAGGTTCCTGAGCTCAACGAAAGGAAGGGGCTTCGCATTGTAGGTTAGGGGGAACCCTGGTTGTCATGAGTAGCCCCGCTGTTACTACTGCAAAACTAGCAAGCAGGCGGATAAATTTATTGGTTACTTACCTCATTGAATCAGACTGGGAAAGGCGTTCTATAGTTTTAACCGAGAGCATTTCCTTTACAAGTCTGTAATGAAGGCAATAGCGTGATAATGCGGGATCGTCCTCTGAACAGTTAGCGCATTTAACAGGCCGGTCACAGTTGCGACAATGTGCGTCCTCACTGCAGCGGAAGCATGTACATGTTCCGTTTTTCAATCGGCCGACATCACTTCCAGGGCACTTTTGACAGTTGTAAGATTTGATTGGGCCTTCATTTCCACCGGAGTCTCAACGCGAGTCATCGCACGCTCCTCTGTTGGGCAGACAGTTGTAGGAATGTATTAGGGATGTACTCTCGGACCAAGAACTGTGTCCAGCCGAGCTGAACTTTGGGAGGCAGAGAACAGAGTTAAAAGGTAAGGATGTAGACTCCAGAGAATTCTTCAATTCTGCTTCGCCGTCGTTACATCCAGTATCTACTGGTGACTTGCTGATCCACGAGTTCAGTGAGAATGTAGGCGTCGGCGTGGTTCGGTCTGGTTTGTTTCTATAAAAGATGGTTCCTTGGTTCGTGTTGAGAGTAGGGTGTTTATCAACTGTTATAGGGATATTGTTTAGTTGTTTTGGGTTTTGAATGTTCCTACTTTGCTCTTCGTCTTTCACCTCCACTAGGATGGAACCACTCTCAAGTTCTGTAGTGCACTTCGGGGGTCCTCCAAGTGCAGCGTTGAGTTGTCGATTTGCTTGTATAGTATTAGTATCGGCCAGGTTCTTTCCCGCGATTGTCTTGGCGGTAAAAAACTTAATGAAGTTTTTCTACTAAACGAGATTTGTAGGTGGTCGCAGGTGGTTGCGGCAACTTCTCCATGGCTTTCATTCGGGACCAGCATGTGCCGCAGCTACGTCACGATCGTTTGTCTAGCTATCTAAATCCGACCCACCAGAAGTGGGGGAAGGCTGCTGTTGACTAATCACCTGTCCATCAGGCAGCCTGGGATGGAGGGAGTTTATATCGAAAATTTGTGCACGACCGCCGGGTTATGGAGGAATAAAAGAACGTTCACCAGATGGTGACACCGATACATCATCTTAAGATGTCGTTAATTCAGAGAAGTGATCCAATGGAAATGTGCGTCCTCAACATGCCCGCGCCCACCACGGAGCGCATATAAGCAAGTGATTTCTGGCTCTAATATCGAGCACCACTATTGATTGAACCATGTGAGGTTCCTTTCCTCTGCCTTTCAACAATCACAGCTTCATCAGTTGTCAATTTTGCTACGTTTGGCCACCTTGACGGTTGCTAGGAATAGATCCAATAAATTACATAAAATTGATTGCACAGTAAAAGAAATCAGAAGAATATAAAATAGGAAAAAAATAACTTCAAAAAATAAAATACAGAGTGAGGGGTAAAAAAAAAAAAAAAACAATTTAAAAAAATTGGAGGAAATGAAATAGGATTTAATCAACCTAAGCAAATAAAAAAATGTGAACACAAATGAAAAGACGATAATGAACACAGAAAAAAAAGGATACAACAGGAAAACAATGGGGAAAAGTAGTCAAGATGAGAGGAGTGATACAATAATGGATTAGAACTGAACAAACTAGGCACAAGGCGTTAACAAGGTGAAAGCATGACCAGGAACGGGTACAGAAGGAGAGACAGTGAAGATTATAGGGGTCTGAAAGAAAATTAGGATGGTCACCCCTCCAGTTGGGTCGTGACCCCGTGCGACACCCGTGAACCCCAGTAACGTAGAGGAGGAAGCGCCATGAAATGGACCAAGACGGAGTTGGCAAAGATTATAATGGTGTAAGAGGACGTAGGTGGCAACGAGTATTTAGGCGTATGTAAGGATACTGAGGTCGCAATTAGTTTATAAATCTAGATGGAGGGAGGTGTCAATGAGCGTGAGGCTAAGTAGAAGAAGTAATAGTAGTAGAAGTAGCATCTTTGGTTTTCCATCGCAGTTCCAACGTGAAGTTTATGCAGACTCCCCCGAAGAACAATTAAAGAGTGGCAGAGTAGGTGCAGCGTAGTTACAGAGTAGGTGCACCGTAGTTACAGAGTAGGTTTACCGTAGTTACAGAGTAGGTTTACCGTAGTTACAGAGTAGGTTTACCGTAGTTACAGAGTAGGTTTACCGTAGATACCGAATAGGATTAACGTAGATCCAGATTAGGTTTAACGTAGATTCAGAGTAGGTTTAACGTAGATACAGAGTAGGTTTAACGTAGATTCAGAGTAGGTTTAACGTAGATTCAGAGTAGGTTTACCGTAAATTCAGAGTAGGTTTAACGTAGATACAGAGTAGGTTTAACGTAGATACAGAGTAGGTTTAACGTAGATTTGGGAGGAGGAAGCACAGGTTCCAGGATTCAGAGGCGCCTCAAGTGGGTCCTACAGTTTCTCAAGAGGGTCTCGAAGGGTCTCAAGGGTGTCCCAAAGGGCCCCAGAAGGGTCCAAGTGGGTCCCCCAAAATTCTCCTGGTCTTCCAATTCCCCTGGGTTCCCAAAACTCCGAGTTCCGCGGGTCCCACGAATGCCCTCCTTCTCTGGGTCACCTTGTCTCAACCAACCTCGATATATATATAATGATAACAAATGCAAAATTTATCACTATGAAAAAAGGACAGAGAAAAATAATAGAACCCACGAAATAAGAAATACTAAAATAAAGTGTTAATGATCTATGAAATGAATAATCATCCATCCACCCCAAAGCATGAGGCTAAACAGACGAAGATTGCTATGAGTAGCCACATGGGTTTAAAATTAAGGTAGCACTATACAGATCTTGAGGCAGAGGTGGCCAAGTCTAGGATCACGCTTGACTCTATTATTGCTTTGCCGAGTGGTTAGCGTATCAGACCGCAGTACCAACCTCTGGTGCTGCATGTCGCGAGTTCGAGCCCCGGCATGGACACGACGTTTTTGTGGCGAGCAGATTGGGCGCCTCCCCCCCACGGTCAGCCTAGTTTAGCCTCCGTCCTAATTAGGGGGGATCGGCTGTCTTTCGATACATAGTGACACCGATACTGTGTGCATTATATGCATAACACTGCAACGTGTCGATACTGCGTGCACTTTATACATAACACTGCAGCGTGTCGATACTGTGTGCATTATATACATAACACAGCAGCGTGTTGATACTGCGTGCATTATATACATAACACTGCAGCGTGTCGATACTGTGTGCATTATATACATAACACAGCAGCGTGTCGATATAGTGTACATTATATCCATAACACTGCAGCGTGTCGATACTGTGTGCATTATATACATAACACAGCAGCGTGTCGATACTGCGTGCATTATATACATAACACTGCAGCGTGTCGATACTGTGTGCATTATATACATAACACTGCAGCGTGTCGATACTGTGTGCATTATATACATAACACAGCAGCGTGTTGATACTGCGTGCATTATATACATAACACAGCAGCGTGTCG